>JAJMBU010000042.1:0-112108 GCA_030565405.1 Ogataea paraovalis | reverse complement strand
GTTGTTGTTGTTGTTGTTGTTGTTGTTGTTGTTGTTGTTGTTGTTGTTGTTGTTGCTGTTGGAGCAATTGTTGTTGCTGTTGCTGTTGTTTTATGGACTCTAGTTGTTGTTTGGCCTTCATGTTTGCAGCCTCGATCTGTTTTTGTTTCAATCTTTCCTTTTCTTGGAAGTACTCCTCATCCAAGGCCCAAAGCCAACCTTTTCCCTCTTTAGCCACTTTCTTAAACGATTTATTCAACGATAAATTGTGCCTCACAGAAGACTGCCATCCTTCAGAACAGTACTTGAAGTAAGGATACAGATCTTGAATGCCTTTATAAATTTCGGCCAACGACATGCCTCGTTCAGTACATTTTGCTTTCAAACATTCAGTGATTAAAGTTGAGTACGCAAAAGTTGGCTTCTTACGGTACTCTTCAGGGATTTCTTCAAGTTTGTAAACTTTTTTAACAGGTCGTTGTTGTTTCTTAGGTGGATCTTTCTTTTTCATCTGAGGAGTAATGGTGATTCCAGCCAATGCCTGCGCCTGCTGATGATCGGCCAATGCCTTCTGGTATGCTTCTGATAAACCTGATACGTTACCTAACGCATGGATACCCTCAATGGCAGCAGCTGCGGATTTCGGTAAATTCTTCAAGAGGTTGTTATCTCTAGCTGTTGATATAGGTGGTGACACTGATGATGATGATGATGCGGCCGCTGCTTTTGCTTTTGCAGCTGCGGCTGCCTCTTCTCTTTTAACGACACTTGCCTCGGCATTGGCTCTTAGTTCACTGATGAAATCGTCATCTGCTTTCAGTATTGTTCTTGATGCTTGTTGTTTAATTGCGAGGTCCGGTTTCTGAGGCGTTTGAGAACCTTCCCTTGAATTCGTTGCCGTGGAATTGCCACTGTTGTTTTTGTTGTAAAGAGCCGTCTTCAAATTGACTGCATCCGTTGGATTAATATGTTTCTTTTCTTTACCATCCTTGCTATTAGGTATCATTTCCTCGGTAGGTAAGATGAACTTAAAGTGGGTTTTACCAATTTGTATTCTAGTCTTGTCCTTTAAAGGCAGCGTCAACCCATATTCGACGAACAAGTCATCCACGAACGCCCCATTACGTCCAATGACAGACAACTCAAACCGTTGGTTACCAAAATTGTAGAAAATCTTCGCATGCCGTCTACTGATCGCCTTTTGGGGTCCAAGATGTATATCCAAAGCCTCTGTCGACTTATCGCCTTCCACCAAACGGCCCAATAGGATCTGCATCGTCTGAACGTAGAACGTGAAATCATCAAAATCCAACATCGCATAAGCTTGAATGTGACCCGTTGGTTCGTTGGAATTGTGCATCGTAGACGGACCGCGGGTAGACATCGGGTGTTGAAGACTCAATACACTCTCCTGAGTGATCGTGGAAGGTTGCGGTAGTGCTTGCCCGTGGTGATGATCCTCCTCATGTTGCTTTTGTTGATGATGCCTTTGATCTTCCTGTTTGACAACGGAAGCATCTCCGGATGATACATCACCGATGACAGACATGTCTATAAACGTATAGAAGCCAAATGTATATAAATCCACTCCGAGCGAGTGAGTGCCTAGCGCAGGAATCGAGGCAATCCAGCGGAAAACAAGCCGTCTTCTTCAAATGGCAAGAGATCTGAACTTGAAGTTGTCAATTTGGAGGTTAAAATTTGTCCTCGTTTTCTTACTGAGATGATGTCATCGCTGATGTCAGACACACGGTCTTCTAAATTACGTTAAACATTACGTAACCCAAGGACTGCGGATCGTTTTTCGATCTTTCTTTTTTTAGATGCATGCTTTTTTTTATGCACCGGCTTATTTGCGATTAACCTTCCTCTTCATTCTAGTTATTATTTAAGCCTCATACAACTCGATAAAGTGGTTGAGAAGCAGTGTGTGTCTTTTGTTTTGTTTTTGATATGAAGTTGACGCTATTGCAACAAGTGCTGGCAGCGTTGGTTTCGCTCACGGCGATCAGTGCTGTTGATTTGGACATCGACTCCTTGGAATCTATTCAGAATGCCACTGGGTTGTTGGCTACAGGTTTGATGGATTACTACTGGGGTTATCATGAAGGAGGTACTATTGGGATGTTTACGAACCCATACTATTGGTGGGAAGCTGGTGGAGCTTGGGGATCGATGTTGGACCATTGGTATTTCCTAGAGAACGACACGTACGAGGACGTGATCATGCAATCGTTGCAATATCAGGTTGGTGATGACTGGGATTATATTCCTTTGAATCAGAGTACCACTGAAGGTAATGATGATCAAGCGTTTTGGGGGATTGCTGCGATTCAAGCAGCTGAAAGAAACTTTACCAATCCAGGAAGTGACAAACCTCAATGGTTGTACCTTGCCCAGGCAGTGTTCAACACGATGGCCTGGAGATGGGATACGGAACATTGTAATGGTGGTCTGCGTTGGCAGATTTTCCAATGGAATTCAGGTTTCGATTACAAGAATACCGTTAGTAACGCTGGGTTGTTCCATATCGGTGCTAGATTGGCAAGATTCACAGGTAACGATTCGTACGTGGACTGGGCCGAGGAGATCTACGATTGGTTGTACGGTGTTGAATTCATCACCGAAGGTGACTGGTATTTCGCGTACGATGGTGCCACTATCGACGACAACTGTTCAGCCGTTGTCAAGTATCAATGGACCTAT
This sequence comes from Ogataea paraovalis, assembly GCA_030565405.1. NCBI lineage: Eukaryota > Fungi > Ascomycota > Pichiomycetes > Pichiales > Pichiaceae > Ogataea > Ogataea paraovalis. The sequence goes on along the minus strand of JAJMBU010000042.1, from coordinate 109,423 downwards.
AATGCAGGGTTGATGGTGAGTGGATGTGCTTACCTCTATAATTACACAGAGGACGAAGTGTGGTTGGAGAGAACCGAAGGTTATGTGAGAAGTTTGGCTGTGTTCTTTAACAACTCGGTGTTGTACGAGGCAGCGTGCCAGGGTTCTGGTTCTTGTAACAACGATCAAAGATCTTTCAAAGCGTATTTGAGTAGATTTATGAGTTTGACGTCGATATTGGTTCCAAGTACTTACGAGACTATCCGTCCATGGATCGAAACTAGTGCCAAAGCTGCAGCACAGTCATGTTCTGGTGGTACTGATGGTCACACGTGTGGTCTGAACTGGTTCCATGATGGTTGGGATGGATTCTACGGGTTAGGTGAACAGATGTCTGCTTTGGAGATTATTCAAAACTTGTTGGCTAGAGATAGACCTGCTCCTTACACTAGCAACAGCGGTGGTTCGAGTACCGGTGACGGTGCTGCTGGATCTCCAACCGTGACTCACTACGATCAACTTTTGAACTTGGATGGAGGCGATAAAGCAGGTGCTTCCATCATTACTGTTATTATTGGTGTTAGTATTATCGGTTTTGGACTATGGCTCGTTATTTGATGATATGGTGATTTAAAACGGTTTTATTTTTTGTCTTTTATTTTTTATTTGTTTTTGTTCTAGTTCTTTAGTTTTTTCTTCTTTTCTTTTCCCTTCCATTATGTGTTATTCTGCTAGTTAAATCTGAACTGTATTTGTGTTTTTTAAACTTCTACCAATTTGTACAGACACGAGTGGCGTTGCACTTAAACATCTCCGGTGTCACACGGCTCGCAGTTTTTCTTCACCGGAATTATCCGTCCGATCTGCGAGATCCGATCCGATCGGGGTTTGCTGGTTGTGTTTTTTTTTCCACCAATTCAAAATAGTCATGTAATTTCGTAAAAGAGCTATAGTGTAATTATCTCTATATTTATACTATACACAAATTAATACGTTAAAAGATAACAAAATGAACAACGAAGAGGGGGGGGTCAAAAATTCAACATCATAAAATCCAAACACCATATGGACGTCGTTAAAAGCAAGAACAGGGAAAAAAAAAACAAAAAACAAGGCGTGATAAAAGTAAATGAAAAAATTAAACAATCCAAAAAGTTTCAAGATAAACAAACTGAGAGGATTCTATCGGGATAGTCATGTAAATGCTTAATGCTCGGTTGGTTGAGCTTTGGCCTTGGTACCACCGTTTTTAGCCTGGGCATCGTGTTCACCTTCTTCGATAACTTCCTTCAAGTAAGCATCCTCTTTCTTCTGTTTCTTGTTCAACTGGTGATTTTCCTCATAGACACTCAACCCCATTGAGGCCAACAACAAACCAACAGTAATGAACTGAGCGTACATTCTTGCCTGCACAAACTTCTGAGTCTTAGTCAAGATTGGATCTCTGTTGACGACAGCCCAGGAACCCACCATGGATGCAGCCCAAAGAGCAGTAATGATCTTGTACTTGTTGTTCGACAAAGATTCCACAATCTTTTCGGTGGCGGACAACCGAGCCCAACGTCTGTGTTCTTCCAACACTTTATGTTGCGTGAATTCGGAAGAGTACATCTTCTCATCGAATTTGTTCGATGCCAATTCGGCATTCACTGCACAGGAGAAGACAGGTGGGATGATGGCAGTAGCGGTTCTGATGGACCATGGCAAGGTGAACAAACGTGGGTATCTCTTTGGTGCCATGGCAAAGATACCAATGGACACAACGGTACCCATAGCAAACCCATTCAGACCACCGACAATAGTGGCCCAGGAATGGGCATCCATCTCCTCTTGAGTAACGATCTTCATTATAGTTCAAATCAATAAGTATACAAATATATCGAATATTATATGATGGTCATCTTCAAAAAGCAAAAGGCAAATAGCTATATAGACAGTATCTCGAAACTCGTATAGGCTATCGGTGCGTTTATATACTGCCCGCACTGCTCAGCGAGAGGAGTCTGGCGAGCCTGGCGAATCGGAAGAGAGCGTCGATCTCGGTGTGTTCGCCGCGTCGATTGCGTCGATTGCGGGATTTGGACGTTGGCAGGACGGGATTTGCTGCCATTGGCTGGTTTGCGGCCTTTGGTTTTCAAATGGGGTGGTTTTTTTCTTTTTTATTATTATTAGTATTATTTCGTTTAAAATATAGTTTTTTATTCTAAATATATATACTTATATATATATATATATAGGTCCTTGCTAGAAGAACTATATGCATGTATATATATACATCATATATTTGAAAAACACCGCTAGATACCGGTCCAGTATGAGGTGTTTTCCACCGTGAATGGAGCCACCTTGAAGTCCTTCGAATCGGATGAATTACCAACGATAGCAGAATACTCACCTTTTTCAATGACCCATCTCAATCTGTCCGCATCGTAGTAGGAGCAAGAGTACTTGACAGGAACGTTGATCGTTGCCTTGACGGTGGAACCTGGCTCCACGTTAACCTTGGTGAAACCTTTCAACTCTTTAACAGGTCTATCAACGGCCGTGAAGTCCTTTGGTGGAGCGACATAGAACTGAACCACTTCTTTACCAGCAACAGAACCTTCGTTTGTAACGTCAACGGTAACGATCAATTCTTGATCGCTGCTGCCGTTGTTCTTGGCGAACTCAACTTTCAAATTGTCAAGCTTGAAACTGGTGTACGATAAACCGTGACCGAAGGCAAACAATGGTTCGGTCTTGGTTTTTTCGTAGTACTTGTAACCAACAAAGACATCTTCACCATAGATACATTCACCGTTGTTGGACTTGAAAGTCAAGAAGGCAGGGTTATCTTCAACTCTCTTTGGGAAAGTTAGGGATAGCTTACCACTTGGGTTGTAATCACCGTACAAGACATCAGCAATTGCATTACCGGATTCCATACCGTTGAACCAACCTTGCACGATACCTTTAACTTTGTCAGCCCATGGCATGGTGACCGGAGTACCCGATTGGTTGACGATGACCACATTGGAGTTGACTTTCAAAATGGCTTCCACCAATTCATCCTGGGCACCTGGCAAGTCCATGTGTTTTCTATCGAAACCTTCGGATTCGTAATCGGCAGAGGTACCGGTACAAACAACAACCTTGTCAACGGTGGAAGCCAAGGCGACGGCTCTCTTGATTCTTTCTTCCAAAGTCTCAACAATATCGATGGAAACGTTCAACATACCACCACCAACTGCAAAGATTTCGTCGGATTCCAAAGTGAAAGTTGGACCGGAACCAAATTCGATCTTGAACTTGTAAGTCTTGGATGCATCCAATGCCACGATCTTGTCATCACCAACAGAACCAGAACCCAACTTTGGTGGAGCCAACACTTGGTGAGTCTTGTCATCAAGCAACAATTCACCATCCAAGTAGAACAAAGTAGTTCCCATACTAGAAGCATGGAATTTGTAATTACCACTAACTTCAGGCTTGAATTCACCTTCGATATCAAGGTAGAACAAGTCATTTTCAAAAGCTGGGTTCTTGTAATCGAACAACCAAAACTTGGTTGATTCCAAACTGAATTCTTCCACTAAAGTACGGTTTGGAGTACCAACTGGTTCCTTGTAAATCTTGATGTAAGCACCTTTCTTGGTACCGTTGTCATGGGTAGCAAACTTACCGAAATCGTACAAACCTTCATCGATGGAACAACCAATTTCATATGGAGGTTGTTTACCAAGCTTGGCAGTGACACCATCAAAGATACTAACGTTGTAGTAAGGCAACAAGGAAGCTGAACCACCACCGTTGATTCTACCGATCTTGGCATTAGGACCAACAAATGCAACAGATTCTTCCTTTGACAATGGTAAGATGGATTCTTCGTTCTTCAATAGAACAACGGCTTCTCTAGCCACTTCCAACAACTTGGCACTGGTTTCCGGAGTGTTGTTGTCGGTATCTTCAGGTGCATTTTCTTCAATACCTGTTGAGATAGCACGCTTAACCAACTTCAAAACTTGTTTGACTCTCTTATCGATACTATCGATACTAATTTCTCTGGCTTTGACGGCATGTGATAGAGAATCGTGCTTACGCATTAGTGGTTGACCAGGACATTCCAAATCTAGAGACGCTTCGATGGAATCCTTCAAGGAGTAAACACCAAACCAATCGGACATGGTCAACCCGTCCCAATTCCATTCGTCTCTCAAGATATCTTGAAGCAACTTCTTCGATTGAGAAACGTGCTCACCGTTAACCTTGTTGTAAGCAGTCATGAAACATTTTGGATCGGCATATTTGACGGCCAATTGGAAAGGTAACAAGTAAACTTCTCTAAGTGCACGTTCAGAAATGATCGAATTGATGGAATTTCTCTCGTCTTCTAGATCGTTACCGACATAATGTTTGATTGTGGCGCTCATACCTTCGGCCGATTGAATACCGTTGACGATAGCAGCAGATGCCAAACCGGATAACAATGGATCTTCACTGAAGGATTCGAAACCACGACCACCTAGAGGACCTCTTTGGATGTTACAAGTTGGACCCAAGATGACATGAACACCTTTGTGCTTTGCCTCTAAAGACATCAATTCACCGGCTCTAGTTAACAATTCGGTGTTGAAAGTAGCACCAAGACCAGTACCTGCAGTGACCAAAGCTGAAGGAACAGCTTTAAAGAATTTTGTACCTCTGATACCGTTAGGACCATCTGAGAATCTTAATGAAGGGATAGACAAACGTTGGATGTCAGAAGTGTGCCAAAAATCTTTCAAAGATAGTAACTTTATCTTTTCTGGGAGTGATAATTGAGATAATATTTCTTCAACGTCAAAGTTAGACATGGTGGAATGAATTGATTCTAAAAATGATTGGAAAAGTTAAAGAAAAGAAAATAGTATTTGCAAACAAAAAATGAAAACTATGGATATATGTTTATACTTTTATACTCGGCTTATGCGAAGTTGTGGAAAAACAAAAAAAAAAAAAAAAAAACAAAAAATGAGAACGTGAGAGATGGAATCACGGAGTGAACAGCATTGCGGAGAATGTGATTTGCCTCGGACTTTACTTACTTCCCGATATGTATGAAGCCCCCAGCTCCAGTTTGTGAATGTATCCAGCTATACCATATGAGCCAATTAACCAGTAGTAATTGCGAGGCGATTGATTCGGAAGAAGAAATCCGGAGTAAAACAATCGGGAATCTCTCAACAAATTGAAATGTAGGTGGGGTAAATAACAAAGACCGAAGCGCATTTTCCAGCGGATGAAGTGCTCAATTAGGCGATTATTCTCCGATCGTACAGGGTAAAAGAGCTAAGCTAGGGTATAAAGTTATTAACAAATGATGCAGTAAGGAGTGAGAAGGTCACGTAATTTCCTGTAGCTTTACAAATAGGGGTTGTAAACCGAATAGAGAGTCAGGATTGGGCACGATTAGCGAGGGGAGTTCCAGTCAAGCCACCCAAACAAATCCAAACAGGGGGACCAAGAATAGAATAAATCAATTATAATTATAATTAATTTTCCAGTGACGTTTCAACAGGGCTGGCCAATTGGAAAGCCGATGCAGCAATCAACAATAGGAAGGGTCCCGATGTGGAGCAGCACAGAGATTTGCCAGAGTAAAGGAAATTGCATGGTTACTGGCCATCGTGCTTTCTCTATGAAATTTCCATATACCCCGCCATGCCGGGTTATATAAATTAATTGTTATAGCTGCGGCAGCGCAATCTGTGTGCTGCGCGCATCTGGGCTGCGCGCAATTCACCCCCCCCCCCCGCTCGCCCTCTGCAGGGCGGCCTCTCCCCCACGCCCCCACCTTTTATGATTGCCGTGTAACAATGGGCTGGCATTGTATTGCCACGCGGCGAGCTGCAGGCCGTCGTATTTTAATTGTTTAACATTAATTAGCATGCACCTGGATAGCCACACACACACACATGCAGAGAGAGTAGAGATCGAAAGGATAAAGAAAAAACTTTCCGACTCGGTCTACCTAATATTATTATATTCATTTATCCACGCGTACTTGAATTTGCATTAATATAGTTATTCCAGATACGTAGCAGCCACTTGGGCACCACCATTACTTTTATTCTCACAGCACTTAAATATCATAGCATACTGGCTACTCCGGTGCTCTACATTTGGCACACCACTATGGAACTTGTGTACATGTAAACAGGTGGATAGCCAACAAAACACGTGGAACATAGGATTCCCTCTAACGGACTTATCTGGAAAAACTATAAATCACTAGTATATACGTAGACCCACCTGCGGCTTGGCAGCGGTGCGGCTGAAGAAAGGACACGCTGCCCAGAAATTTAAGTTTTACATGGAGTAATTCTATTAGCTGTGTAAATTATATATTTTTATACCTAATTGCTGCCGTACACGACTGCCTGTACAGGTTGCTAGCTGACTCGGCGAAGCTGCTGCTTCCAAGTATCGACGACACACAGTACGCATGTATATACTAGCATCTGTTCACCTGTTTCCATTTTAAATGTTATTTTTATTATTATTGTTTTTTTTATTGAAATCAGGCTATCTGAGTGGTTAGCAGAATACACCGCTTACACTTAATCTATATATAGTACGTAATAGTTATTCCGACGTTTTAGCCACCCGTGTTGCCGGTCTCTATATACATACAGCACACTGTACAGCACAATTACAGTTCGGGTTGTCAAGCTGACATGTTATTAGTCATTATGCTCCCGTCTTATTGTTCTCTTGTTATACTGGGTGGTCGCCCTTTTTGAGACAGCTTGCCTGTCTCATTAGCTGTGCCTCTTCCCCTCCATGCTCCTTTGGTAGCTACTTCATAAGCCTGTATTGTTCTCATACTCCCGTTATGACCATTGGCCCCACATCACTCTCCACTCTTTTATCAATGTCCAACAATTGTACTCTGTGGGGTTATTGTTGAGCTCTTTTTGTTTTTGTTTCGTGTCCTTTTTTGTTTCTTTCTTTTTTTTTGTTTGTTTGTTCTTTCTTTCTTTCTATTTTGGAGTTCCGTATGTTCTTTACGTGTTTTTCTTTTTTTTTTTTAGTACTGATAGAAATGTGTCTTAGGTTTCTTTTGTGATCTCAAGCAGTGCAATTTTAGATCTTGCCTGAAGTGGTTGGTGTGACCGATCCAGTTCTAGGACCCCATTTTTTCTAACTATCTACTCCGTTATGCTTCACCTATAAGTACTGCCTATTTCTCTCTTCTGTGTTTGTTTTTGTTTTTGTTTTAATTCAACCTCTTTTAATCATCAGATTTTTATCGCTCTTTTTTTTATTTATCCACCTACTTCTTTATTAATACAAACAATCATGAAATTTCAGTTCACTCCAGTGGAAAAAATCGTGGGTCCAGCCATCGCCGAGGTGCTACCAAGAGATGGTATCCCTTGGTACAAACAACGTCATCTTCTCAAGTTGAACCTCCTGCTGTTGGTCCCCTTATTGAGTGCTGCTACCGGTGGTTACGATGGTTCCTTGATGAACGGTCTACAATCTTTGGAACAGTGGTCTGACGAGTTCGGTAACCCAGAAGGTACTTGGTTAGGTTTCATCAATGCTGCAATGAACATCGGTGCCGTTGTCGTGGCCTTCTTCACCAGTTGGATCATCGACAAGTACGGTCGTAAACTCACTATTGCCTTTGGTACCGTTTTAATCATCATTGCTACCGTCATCCAAACATGTTCTATCAACATCGGTCAGCTGATTGCCGCTAGATTCATCATTGGTATTGGAGGTTTGATTGCTGCACAACCAAGTCCAATGTTGATTGCCGAATTGGCTTATCCTTCCCATCGTGGTAAGATCACCGCTTTGTACAACACTTTCTACTACGTCGGTGCTATCTTGGCCTCCTGGAGTTGTTACGGTACCTCACAAAGAAACGATTCTTGGTCTTGGAGAGTGCCAACTTTGTTACAAGCCGGTTTCCCACTAGTGCAAATCATTTTCATTTACTGGGTCCCTGAATCTCCAAGATGGTTGATTTCCAAAAACAGAATCACTGAAGCTAGAGACATTCTAATCTCACTGCACGGTGGAGGTGATGAAGACGATCAATTGGTTGCCGTTGAAATGAGCGAGATTATTGAAGCCTTGGATGGTGAAACCCATAACCAATCCACTTCTTGGAAAGAATTGATCGCTACCCCAGGTAACAGAAAGAGAACTTACATTGCCACCACACTTGCCATCTCCGCTCAATGGTGTGGTAATGCTGTTGTTTCGTACTACTTCACTTTGGTCTTGGACACAATTGGTATCACTTCATCTTCGATGCAAACTTTGATCAACGGTCTATTGCAAATCTTCAACTTTATCGCTGCCGTGTGTGCCGCCATGGCTGTTGACTTGTTCGGTAGAAGACCACTATTCTTATGGTCTACCTCCGGTATGTTGGTTTCCTACATCATTTGGACCGTTCTATCTGCCTTGTTTAACGAAAGAGGTGGTGATAGTTACGGTAGAGGTGTCTTGGGTTTCATCTTCATTTACTTCTTCCATTACGACGTTGCATTCACTCCATTGGTTATCGCCTATCCTACCGAAATCTTCCCTTACCATCTGAGAGCCAAAGGTTTATCTTTGGTCATGTTCACCACCTATGCTGCTTTGATCGTTGGTTCCTTCTGTAACTCCATCGCTATGAGTAACATCGGTTGGAAGTACTACATCTTCTTCTGTTGCATGCTCGTTTGTATTGTTCTTAACGTGTTCTTCTTCTTCCCAGAAACAAAAGGTCACTCTTTGGAAGAAATTGCAGAAATCTTCGATGGTGAAGATGCTGTTCTTGATATTGAAAGAAACGACGAAAAACAATCCGTTGAACATGTTGAGTACAGTTAGTTAGATCATTTTGGTTTGCCCTTTTTCTATTTACTTACTTTATTTTACTTATTTCACTTAAACTATATTTCGAATTTTACTTTATAACTTTTCTTTAGTTCACTTTACTTTACTTTATTTTATTTAACTTAACTTCACTGGTTGTTTTATTTTAGCCACTCCACGTTAAATTGGATACGTAACTCGGTGTAAACCTTACTGAAAGAAGTCAAAGTTAATTTAATCCAAATGCACCTATACTCAGTGATTATGTAATGAGTTCAATAATGAAAAGAATCTCACGTGGGAATTTACATATAGTATACATCGATCTGTATATCATCTATATTGAGGCAGGAGAAGAAAGTGATCATCCATTGCTGGTTATAATTACTTCTGTAAAGGCATGATCTGCTAAGCTGTAAAGAGTTGCAGGTACGTCTGATGCTTGATAAAAAAGGTTTTGTAATAGTCTTAAGCGTGTAGTGGCAGCTCTAACTCCAGCACGTACTAGTATATTTAGCCTTCGTGCTTTCGAGGCTTGCTGCTCAACATTAATTATTATGAGCCTGCCTTATTCTGTCATGCGGTCGTTGCTGTTCATACAGAAGTAGTAAATTACACTTCCATTTTTTTACTCTCGACAAGTTCAATAAAATATCCCCATATTAAATTGAATACTATATATAAGTCACTATATAAATAAAATTAAAAAAAAAAAATAATAATAAAAAAAGGTATCCCCCCCTATTCTTATTTCCTCCTTATCTAGTATTCCCCAACACTAAATAAGGAATGGAAAGAAGAAAAAAACAAAGACTGATTTTAAACTTTGTTTAAAACCAATCTACGGTACCCACCGTTACATTTGCAGTACTCCTGATGCAAGCCCATCAGTCTTTGAGCTTCTTCAGGGTCGTCAACTTCCCTTGGTTCATCCCACTTCAAGAATTCGTTGGTATAATTAGGCTTGAAATCACTTGGTAAAACCAACAATCTCTTACCGTAATTGTTAACTTTTTGCCAATCTCTAGCAACGTTGTAACAAGAATCACTCAAGTATGCAAAGCATCTTTCGTAAATCTTGATGTTCAAATCATTGTTCATCAATGGCTTAACAGAACAGAATTCTTCAAAGGCATCAATTGGTGAGTTGATGACAAAATCGGTGGCCTTCTTGATGGCAGCCATAAACTTGACAACTTTTTCTGGGTTGTTGGCAATGAACTCGTCGTTACCAATGTACAAAACGGTACAGAAGCAACAGCAGCCCAATTCGGCCAATCTGTCAATTCTCAACATACCAACTTGATTAACGTCTTCACCTTTACTTCTCAAATACTCTTCCAATTCAACCTGTTGGACACATTCGATACCGATACCGGCATCAATGTTACCTTCAATGATCTCCTTGGCAACGTTCATACCGCATCTGACAGCAGTATAATCTTCAGGCTTCATACCGTAGTGACCACATAGTTCGTCAATTTGGATCTTGCCGAATTCACCAACGTATCCGATCTTCTTACCTTTCAAAGAGGTAAAATCACCATCAACGATACCGGACTTGCCCTTTAAGTACAAGACACCGGTGAAAGGTTCATCCAACAAGGATCCAACAGAGGTCACGTTCCAACCACGAGCCTTGGCTGCAAGGGTATGAATCATGGCTTTCAAACCCATGTCAATCTTACCAGAACCAATCAATTCGGTAACGTCAGATGGGTTGGATGGTTCCATGATGGCAACATCTAAACCTTGCTCTTTGAAATAACCTTTGGATTGAGCCAAGTAGATTGGAATATGGTATGGTTCAGTAGACCAGTTCAAAGAAAAAGTAATCTTGTTTGAAGTCTTAGTTGGGGCCATTGTTTGAAATAAGGGGGAAGTAAATGGGGGGAAAAAGTGGGTGTGGGGAAAATAAATAAACTGAGGAGGGTACCAATAGGGAAGGGGGGTGTAGCAATTCAGCAGAAAACTTTGTTAATTCTTCTATATAAACCCGAATCGGTGAAGAAAAGAGAAAGGAGAAAAAAAAAAGAACAGAAAAGAGAATTAAAATTGGTGGAAATATAGCCGTTTATATACCATTCCACCAAACACTACTTACTTGTTGGACATAATATATTAAGCTTGATTGATTAATACCCCAACAGGGTTCACCGCCTTGAATTTAGGCTATTTTCGGGTGCCCAGCTGCCGTTTTTGGATTTGAGTGGGGTGATTTTGCAGTCGATCGGCGCGTCGATTATTATCTTGCAAATTTGTGTGTACGTAAATTGCGGGATGGGTGGGATAATGGTATATATAATTTATATTTTACAAACATGTGTTCATTCCAAGTTTTGATAGGGCTGTATTTTATTAATATTCTTATATATATATATTAATATATTGTCCACAGTTCATCCAATGGTATGGCGGGTATAATTGATTGCGTTTGTTTGCGAATCTTAACTGTTCCACGGCAAATCTCGATGGTGGTGGCTACCAGCCAGCACTAACAAGAACATGTGAGATGTCGATCTTCGAGTTCAAAATTATTTGTCAATGTACTCAGACAAACTTGCATCCACTTTTTTTTTTTTTTACTATATTTATGTATTTCACTCTCTATTATATTTATGCACTGCTATATTTCTCGGTTCTATAAGATGTTAATTGTCAGCCGACAAATTGAAAGTTCTTGTGTTTTCACGCAGGAACCCATCCACACAGTTTTCTTGGGGAGGTGAGCCACAGTGGTGGAGTACTCTCCATATACCTATTTGATATCGACCGTTTTGTAGTCTTAGTAAACGTTGGATGGCATATAAATACCGGCAGTTGAATCCTATTCACCGGCTTCAGTGAAAAATTTCACTATGGTTTCTTTTTTAGTTTGCTTTTATTCCATTCCCTCTTACAGTAGTTACTGCGATTAATAGAAAATGACTCGGTTTGAATTGGGCAACTACAAAACTGCTGCTATCGTCGGTGCGGGGGCATCAGGTTTGACGGCTATCAGATCCTTGTTAGCTGAAGATTTCGAATCGGTTACATGTTTTGAAAAAAGAGACCAAGTTGGTGGACTTTGGAACTACCAACGTCAATATGATTTCAACCAAGATGATTTCAAATTGGACCTAATCGATTTGAACACTCAAGAATCCCAAGTGTTACCTTTTAAGAAACGTAACGATGATGGACAACCAGACCAAGAAGTTTGGAAGTATATTAGTCCAGTTTATGATCACTTGGAAACCAACACTCCTAGAGAATTGATGGAATTCAAAGGTCGTCCGTTCCCAAAGGGTACGCCACTTTTCCCATCCAAGGAGCAAGTGCTGGATTATTTGGTTGACTATGGGAAGGATTTGACTAAGCACATCGAATTCAATACTGTTGTTATTGATGTTTCGCAATTGGACAACGGTAAATGGAAAGTTGTTTATAGAAGGGTCAATGGGTTGACATTAGGTGGTGCTGTTGAGAATCCTTTAGAACCAGATGGTGTTTTGGAAGTTGACTGTGTGGTGATCAATTCCGGTAATTATGAACTACCTTACATTCCAAATAAACCGGGTTTGAAAGAATGGAAGTTGAAGTATCCTGATTCCATTGTCCATTCCAAATTCTATCAAGATGCTAAACAATTCGATCATGTGAAGGGTGAAATAGTGGTTGTTGGTAATTCTGCATCCGGTATAGACATTAGTTTACAAGTAGGTAGCCATCAAAAGAGGAAAGTTTACAGAAGTGTTAGAAGTGAAACTCTCATTCCAGGACTTGGCCTTAAATTTGAGTTTGTTGAACAAGTGGAAGACATTGCCGAATTCGATCATCAGAACAAACGGGTTTTGTTCACTGATGGTAAAGTTTTGGAAAACGTTGATCTTGTCTTGTTCGGTACTGGATTCCTAAGACATTATCCATTTTTCAAAAGCATCAACGAAGGTAAGCATCCACTCATTACCGATGGTTTAAGAGTTCATGGATTGTACAAGCAGATGATCAGTATCAATCATCCAGGTTTGGTGTTTGTTATGGTGCCACGTTACGTTCTACCGTTTAAAACGGCAGAATTACAATCACGTTGGTTGAGTAGAGTTTTAAAGGGGAAGATCAAGCTCCCAGACATCGAAGAGATGAAGAAAGATGAATTGGCAACGTTAGAAAAGCAAGGAAAAGGTCCAAGATTCCACAACTTGTTGTATCCTGATGACATCGACTACTCTATAATATTGTTGAAAGAGCTTGAAGATGCCAGAGAGGATGTTGGTGGTTGGAACGACCACTTGATTCGGATCAGAGCCGATTCAATTGAGCTTAAAAAGGCCTACTTCCAATACAAGAGTCAATTTGGAGCAGATAAGAAACCAGTTGATATTGAGGAGTTGAAAGCTGTTGGGTATGAGTTGGCACCGCTGGAAGAAAACGTTCAATGGAGATAGATATGGAGAAGCTTATATAAATGATATTCAGTAGCGTATTCGAAATAGATTTTTCCTTCTTTTATTCCATGTTATTTTGTTGATGAGACAGACAACACCCAATAAAAGCCCCTTCCTCTGCCGGGCTTGAAGTTGGGAACCGAGGAGCAGATATACCAACTCCGGCCGGCAGCAATTGTAAGTAAAGCATATATATATACTATAGCTAATTAAGATTTCATGTACAAATTAGCGATCGATAAATAATATTGATCACGTGATCCACAAGACAAGTGAGGCGGTGAAAAAGCATAAATCAAATTAAAAGCCAACAAAAAAGCCCACTTCAGCAGCCACAGCCACAAGCACGCGCCACAGCCCCAACTCAACACGAATGTTGGGAAACTAACAGGCCGGTTAATTGTTAGTGCGGGAAGGTTGGGCAAACGTGGCGGTGCAGAAGCCAACGGGCGCCAGAGGAAAATAATAATTTGTGAATTTGTTTGACAAGGGATTTTCTTTTGTCTTGTTTGTTACCATTTGTTTGTCTGTTGGTTTTTCTTTCCTCTTTTTTTTCCTTTTTTCCTTCTTCTATTTGAACAACAAAGGCTTGCCGTTTAAATAGTAGTCGTTATCTCCATTGGTAATACATTGTCCATTACGTGGTTTATTTCATCCCTCGTTCAATTACCTGCTCATAATACCCGAATTTCTTACTTGTTGGATTATCTTCGTTTACCACTTTAGATCATAGTCTTTCCATTTCAAATTCGTGCAATTCAACCACCATTTTTGACGATTACTTGATAGCGTGTTTCTTTCTTTCTTTCTTTCTGTTTAATTATTTAGCAACAAGAAGACTGCTTTCCCTTTGATTCATCATTTCTCTCCGAAATTGTTCCTTAGATCATACAGCATAGATTGTTACAGCTACATTTTCTCTCTTTTGCTCTTACCCTTCTGCTTGTCTTTACAAAAGGTACGTATTGTGTGTTTTTTCTCTCCCCCATTTTCATAAGGTCGGACTTCACTAGATTTTCGTTTTCTTCCACTACAAAACTGAAATTTTTCATCTCCCATATAGATTCATTGTTTGATCCACACCATCCATCCAATGGCAACTCCAATTCCTTCATATCATCAATTAGTTTTAGAATCCTAAGTTCTTACATTCATGCCATCTTTAATTAGTTCCCTTTGATTCTTTCTAGGTTTATTCTCATTTTCGTGTCTCTATTGTTTTTTTTGCTGGGTTCACAGTTTTTTTCCTTTTCGTTCAAGTTGAGTGTTCCACGATCTCTCTGAGGAAGACTTTCCACGCTTAGTACTATTATTATTATTATTATCGTTTTTTTTTTGTGAGCTTCACATGCCGTGTTATTACCCGGGTACACGCATTTTTCCGGACGTTTTTGTCTATCGTACCGCAAACAGGAGTGGAGTGTGGCCTGTCAACCTTTCTTTTTATCTTTCAAGTTTGAAAAGAGTTTACTAACACATCATAATATAGACTTTCCATTACTTAATAAATAATATATTATTCATTCCACTAATAATAATACAAGATGACAACAAATAGACCATTAGTTATTGCTCACGGTTCTATGGAAACCACAATCTTGACGGCACCTTCAAACTACCTATTGTATCAACAATTGACAACGGATTTCTACAAATCGTTGCCAGATGTGACTGAAGGTTTTGCTGGTGATGATGAACCATCCTCTAAAGCTGAATTGCTAATGATGTTTTTGGGCTACGTCATCAACTCCAATTCGATTGAAAGTGAAAAATTGGATGCTGCAAGATTGATTCTAGATGAATTTGAAACAAGATTTTTACAAGGACGTGATATCCACTCTTTTGCTGCCGATTCGTTGACAAGCGAAACCGATCCAACTACTCTATCCAAGGTTAAGGACCATTTGATTAAGAACTACTTCTCGGGTAAAGTCTTCCTAGATAAGTCGTACGGTTTGAGTAATAACGGTTCCACTAAATCGGTTCTATTCAACGCTGCTTTGAAGAAGGATGCTCTAATCTATTCCGTCTACGGTGGTCAAGGTAATACCGATGACTATTTTGAAGAATTGAGAGAGATTTATACCGTCTACAATGGCTTGGTTTCCGACTTTTTGATAAAAGTTGAAGCCAAGTTACAATCGTTGGTCTCCTCCACTTCTGATATAGATAGAGTTTTCACCCATGGTTTTGATTTGATCAGCTGGTTGGAAAACCCAGACAAGACACCAACTAATGAACACTTGTTATCTGCACCAGTTTCCTGTCCATTGATATGTGTTATCCAATTGTGTCACTATATCATTACATGTAAGATCTTGGGTGTCAGTCCAGGTCAAATCAACAAATCATTGCAAGGTTCTACTGGTCATTCACAAGGTTTAATTACTGCTGTCGCCTTGGCTTCGGTTGACTCTTGGGAGTCATTTGAAGTGAACGCATTGAAAGCCGTCGAATTCTTGTTCTACCTATCGGTCAGATGTTTACAAGCTTACCCATCTACTTCATTATCTCCATTTGCTGTTAAAGACTCTGAAGAACATGGTGAAGGTCAACCAGGTCCAATGTTATCTATCAGGGATTTATCAATCGAGCAAGCCACCAAATTTATCGATCAAACCAACCAACATTTGCCAGAGGCTAAACACATCAGCATCTCATTGGTTAACGGTGCTAGAAACCTTGTTGTTACCGGTCCACCAGAATCATTGTATGGTTTGAACTTGAACTTGAGAAATGCAAAGGCTCCATCTGGGTTGGAACAATCAAGAATTCCATACAGTGAAAGAAAGTTAAAGTTTTCTTCGAGATTCTTACCAATCATGTCACCTTTCCACTCAAAGTTGTTGCTTCCTGCAAATGAAAGAATTGCTGCTGATTTGAAGAGAGCTGGATTGTCCTTCAATGCTAAAGATTTGAAGATTCCTGTCTATGATACTTACGACGGTTCCAACTTGATGAACTACAAAGGTGATTTGTCACAAAGAATGACAGAATTGATCACTCTATATACTGTCAACTGGGAACTTACTACTGATTTCAACGCTACCCACATCATCGATTTCGGTCCAGGAGGTGTTTCTGGTTTAGGTGTCTTGACTCACAGAAACAAGGAAGGTACTGGTGTCAGAGTCATTGTTGCGGGTGCTTTGGATGCCACCACAGAAGATTCTGAATTTGGTTATAAGCAAGAATTGTTTGATATCAGCGAATCCTCATTGAAGTTTGCTCCTAATTGGTTGAAAGAATACCAACCTAAGTTGGCCAAGACTAAAGAAGGTAAAGTTTACGTTGATACCAAGTTTTCTAGATTATTGGGCAGAGCACCATTAATGGTTCCAGGTATGACTCCAACAACTGTTTCTCCTGATTTTGTTGCTGCCACTTTGAGAGCTGGCTATCACATCGAAATTGCTGGTGGTGGTTACTTTGATCCAATCCAGATGCAAAAGGCTTTGGAAAACGTTACCGAACAGATTACACCAGGTTATGGTTTGGGTGTCAACCTGATCTACGTCAACCCAAGAATGTTACAATGGGGTATTCCAATGATCAAAGAGTTGAGAGAAAAGGGATTCCCACTTCAATCCATGTCCATCGGTGCCGGTGTTCCATCGTTGGAAGTTGCTTCTGAATATATTGAAACTTTAGGTCTGACCCATCTAGGTTTGAAACCAGGTTCCATCGATGCCATCAACCAATGTATTACCATTGCCAAGGCTCATCCGAACTTCCCAATTGTCTTGCAATGGACTGGTGGTAGAGGTGGTGGTCACCACTCTTATGAAGATTTCCATCAACCAATCTTACAGATGTACTCAAAGATCAGAAGATCTCCAAACATTATATTGATTGCCGGTTCCGGTTTTGGTTCTGCTGAAGATACCTATCCTTATTTGACTGGTCAATGGTCAACTAAGTTCAACTACCCGGAGATGCCATTCGATGGTGTCTTGTTTGGTTCTAGAGTTATGACTGCTTTGGAAGCTAAGACTTCTCCAGATGCCAAGAAAGCCATTGCTGCTTGTTCTGGTGTTGATGATTCCCAATGGGAAAAGACTTATAAGAAGCCAACTGGTGGTATCTTGACGGTTAGATCTGAAATGGGTGAACCAATTCATAAGATTGCTACTAGAGCTGTTGTTTTCTGGAAAGAAATGGATGATACCATTTTCTCACTACCAAAGAACAAGATGGTTGAAGCCTTGCAAAAGAAGAAAGATTACATCATTTCTAAATTGAACTCGGATTTCCAAAAGACTTGGTTTGGTAAGAATGATAACGGTGTTTGTGATATTCAAGAAATGACCTATGCTCAAATTGCTAAGAGATGTGTCGAGTTAATGTACGTCAGAAAGTCATCCAGATGGATTGATGTTTCTCTAAGAAACTTTGTCGCCGAATTTTTGAGAAGAATTGAAGAAAGATTCTCTACCAAGGCAACTACAGCTGTCATCCAAAAGTTCTCTCAATTGGATTCTCCTGATGAAGCTTTAGAATCTGTCTTTAAAGCTTACCCAAATGCCACTACGCAATTGATTAATGCTGAAGATTACGATTACTTCATTGCCCAATGTACCAACCCAGCACAAAAGCCTGTTCCATTTGTTCCTGTCTTGGATGAAAGATTTGAAGTGTTCTTCAAGAAGGATTCTTTGTGGCAATCCGAGGATTTGGAAGCTGTTGTTGATGAGGACGTTCAAAGAACATGTATCTTGCACGGTCCAGTCGCTGCCCAATTCACCAAGAAGGTTGACGAACCAATTGCTGAAATCTTAGATTCCATCCACAATGGTCACATTGCCAAGCTAACTGAAGATGTCTATGGTGGTGATGAGTCCAAGATTCCTGTTGTTGAATACTTCAGTGATAAGGTTGCTGCTCCTGTTTCTTCTGTTGCTGGTGTTACCATCACTGAATCAAAGAATGTTGTTACTTACTCTATTGGTTCAACTTTACCAGACCCTGATGCTTGGTTCAAGCTTTTAGCTGGTTCCCAACTGAGCTGGAGACACGCTTTTATCTCATCTGACATTTGTGTTCAAGGTTACAACCATGTTGCTAATCCGGCTAGAAAAGTGTTGGCACCAGCTAAGAACTTAACTGTCAAGATTTCATATCCAAAAGATCCAACAAAGACTACCATTTCTGTTAGCGAACCATTGAAGGGTAGACCAAGAGAAATTGTGAGAGTCTCCACCACTAGTCCAACTGCAATCAAATTGGAATTGATTGAGCACAGAACTGCTGATGCATCTGCTATTCCTTTGGAGTTGTTGTACACCTATAAGCCATCAGACGGTTTTGCTCCAATCTTGGAAGTTATGGAAGGTAGAAACGAACGTATCAAAGAATTCTACTGGAAGGTTTGGTTTGGTTTGGCCTCTCCTGTTGACTTGGACTTTGATGTCTCTTCTAGAATTGACGGTGGTTCCATGAAGATCACTCCAAAGGCAATTGCAGAATTGACTCATGCTATTGGAAACTCTTGTGAATACTTTGTTCCAAGAACTGGTAGAGATCAATTGGCTCCAATGGACTTTGCCATTGTTATTGGTTGGAAGGCAATTATGAAGGCTATCTTCCCATCGACTGTTGACGGTGATATCTTGAGATTGGTTCATTTGTCAAATGCTTATAGAATGTTCCCTGGTGCTGAGCCATTGAAGGTTGGTGATAACGTGTCTTCTGATGCTGAGATCGTTTCCGTTGTCAATGGTGAAACTGGTAAGACCGTTGAAGTTGTTGGTACCATTTACAGGGAGGGTGTTGCCATCATGGAAGTTACATCTGCATTCTTCTACAGAGGTTCCTACAATGACTTTGATAATACTTTCCAAAAGACTAGTGAAACACCGGCTGAAGTGAAACTCACAACTCCTAAGGATGTTGCCGTTTTGAAATCCAAGGAATGGTTCCACATGATTGATAACGTTGATTTGTTGAACAAGACCTTGACTTTCAGATGTAAATCTGTTTATAAGTTCAAGTCCAGTAACGTCTACTCGTCCGTCATCACTACTGGTGCTGCCTACTATGAATTGTCTTCCAAGGAAGTTGTTCAAGTTGCTGAAATCAACTACGAAGCTGCTTACTCACATGGTAACCCTGTTATTGATTACTTGACCAGAAATGGTTCTCCAATCGAACAACCATTGATGTTTGAAAATGCCATCCCATTGTCCGGTGCTTTATCTGCTAGAGCTCCAGGTTCCAACGAAATTTATGCTGCTGTTTCCGGTGATTACAACCCAATTCACGTTTCAAGAGTCTTTGCTTCTTACGCTAACCTACCAGGTACCATCACCCATGGTATGTTCTCATCTGCCTCTGTTAGATCATTGGTTGAAATGTATGCTGCCAACGGTGTTGCTCCAAGAGTGAGAGCTTTCAAAGCTACATTTGTGGGTATGGTGTTGCCAAACGACGACTTGTCGACCAAGTTGGAGCATGTTGGTATGATCAACGGTAGAAAGATCATCAAGATCGAAACCAAGAAAGTTGAAACCGATGAAGTTGTCTTGGCTGGTGAAGCTGAAATTGATCAACCTGTTTCCACTTTTGTTTTCACTGGTCAAGGTTCTCAAGAACAAGGTATGGGTATGGATTTGTACAATTCTTCTGAAGTCGCCAAGGCTGTCTGGGATAGAGCCGATATTCACTTTGTTGAAAACTATGGTTTCTCGATCTTGGATATCGTTAAGAACAATCCAAACGAACTAACTGTTCACTTTGGTGGTCCAAAGGGTAGAAAGATTAGAGAATCTTACAAGACTATGATGTTTGAAACTGTTGATGCGGATGGAAAATTGAAATCTGAAAAAATCTTCAAAGAAATCGATGATACCACTTCAACTTACACTTTCAAGTCACCAACCGGTTTGTTATCTGCCACTCAATTTACACAACCAGCTTTGACTTTAATGGAAAAGGCTGCGTTTGAAGATATGAAGGCCAAAGGTTTGGTTGCCGCTGAATCCATGTTTGCAGGTCACTCCTTGGGTGAATACTCTGCTCTATCCTCATTAGCTGATGTTATGCCAATTGAATCATTGGTTGATGTCGTTTTCTATAGAGGTATGACTATGCAAGTCGCTGTTCCAAGAGATTCGTTAGGTAGATCCAACTACGGTATGTGTGCAGTGAACCCATCGAGAATCTCTCCAACTTTCAACGATGCCGCTCTAAGATTTGTTGTTGAGCATATCAGTAAACAAACTGGTTGGTTATTGGAGATTGTTAACTACAACGTTGAAAATCAACAGTACGTTACCGCTGGTGATTTGAGAGGTCTAGACACATTGACCAACACCCTGAACGTGTTCAAGTTACAAAAGATTGACATTGTTAAGCTACAAGAGATTATGTCATTGGAGAAAGTTGCTGAACATTTGTCCGAAATTGTGGGTGAAGTTGCAAAGAAATCTCTATCTAAACCACAACCTATTGATTTGGAGAGAGGTTTTGCTTGTATTCCATTGAAGGGTATTTCTGTTCCATTCCACTCATCCTATCTAAGATCTGGTGTTAAACCATTCCAAAGATTCTTGGTTAAGAAGATTCCAAAATCTGCTGTTAAGCCAGCAAGTTTGATTGGTAAATATATTCCAAACTTGACTGCCAAGCCATTTGAATTGACCAAAGAATACTTTGAAGACGTCTATCAATTAACTGGTTCTGAAAAGATTAAGGCGGTTTTGGATAACTGGGAACATTATGAATCTGCTTAAGTTATATTCTTGGTCCAATTATTCAAATTCATTGATACTTTTATTTTATTTATTACTATTCGAACTTCTCTCAACTAATTTTAATATCCTTGTTGTTTTACTTGTCTCATATATATCTATACATATTATTTTTTTCTACTCACTTGCTTTTACCTGTGTTTGTTCACCTTTTTTTTTTTTTGTTATGTTTTGTTTTTGGTGTGTGTTTTTATTCTCATAGGCGGACAATATGTGTTTACACGTATTGTCTGCAATTCTTATCTTTGCTGACGATGACTGGGTGGTTATTTTGAAGATGGGGTACGTGGTAATACTTCATTTTTGAATTTTCTTCGGTGGTTTACGTTGTGTAATTTTTTGTTTAACTATCTAATTAATATACACTGTTATTTTTGAAACGTCAATGATCAAGTGAAAAATGAAGTAAAAGGAAATGAACCAGAGAAATGGAAACGTCGATCGACGGAGAAAAAGAGAAGCCGCTGGAGTCTGTACGCGTTGCGTCGCGTCACGTCGTTCTGCGCATTGGCCTCTCCAAATTCCAATTCCATCATCAGGCAAAAATTAGTCTGTATGCCTATGAAAAATCACAAGATCAATCCAATGGGTCCGGGGGTTTAAGTCAATGTTAAATTGGGGTTTATGTTTGTGAAACGACTTCAATATACGAACATACGAACACAACATTTTAAGCAAAGAGAGTTCCAGTTTTTCAATTTGATACTTGGCATCCAACGTTTCCAAATAACGAATCGATTCAGCAGTAGTAACAGAGATAGAAATAGAAATAGAGATAGAGATAGTAGTATCATGCCACAGGCGTTGGACAAGCAGAAGCAGCAGACACTTGCTAGGTTTTTCGGTGGTGGTAAAGTTGAGAAGAAGAGGCCTCGGTCGAGATCGCCATCGCCATCGCCATCTTCATCTTCGGCAGATAAAGAAAAAAGTAAAGAGAGCAAGATTGACGAGCATAAGAAACTCAAAATAGAGGATATGAGACACGGCCAGATCGTGAAGGAAGCTGAAGAGCTAATTGAATTGGAAGCGATGCAGGAAGAGAAACAAGGCACGGCTGCTACCCCAGCGATTCGTCAAACAAGAAAACCGATTCCGTATGCCAGTTTATGTTCTGTGTTCGAACAGTTGGAATCCGAGCCTGGCCGGTTGAAGAACTTGGCTATTGCGTCCAAGTTCCTCTTGGAAGTGTTGGAGATGTCGCCAGATTTGGAAACACAGGTGAAGAACCTAACTGAGGTGACTTACTTGATGATCAACAGGCTTGGACCCGATTATGAACCGGGGCTAGAGCTGGGGCTCGGAGAGACGATCTTGATCAAAGCCTTGGCGAATGGTACGGGACGTTCCACACAGCAGATCAAGAGTGACTACCATGAGCTAGGAGACATTGGTGTCGTTGCGTTGAAATCGAGATCGAAGCAATCGTTGATGTTCAAACCGAAACCGTTGAACATTGACCAAGTGTTTGCTAACTTGACGGAGATTGCCAAATCCACTGGGAATTCGTCACAGGCTAAAAAAATAGGGATCATTAACAAGATGTTGACTTGTTGTGAAGGCCAAGAGGCTAAATTTTTGATGAGATCTTTGGAAGGTAAGTTGCGGATCAATTTTGGAGAGAAATCTGTGCTTGTTGCATTGGCTAAAGCACTATTTGAGTTCCAACATCGGAAAAAGAGAATCGATGCCGAATTGTTGGCTGCTAGCGAAGATCAAATCAAGGATGCGTTTTCACAAACGCCAAACTATGAACTCATAATCACGAATGCGTTGAAATATGGAATTGATAACTTGATGGAACACTGCGTGTTGAAAGCAGGTATACCGTTGAAGCCAATGTTAGCCAAACCGACTAAATCTATCACTGAAATATTGGATCAATTTCAGGACATTGAATTCACCTGTGAATATAAATACGACGGTGAGAGAGCTCAACTGCACTTGTTACCCAACGGAGATCTGCGTATCTACTCTAGAAACTCGGAGAACATGACCGAAAGGTACCCTGATTTAATTGGTGTTGTTAAGGAATTGAAAAGTTTAAATCCTGGTATTGAGTCCTTGATTTTGGATTGTGAATGTGTTGCATGGGATAAACAAGAAAAGAAGATTTTACCTTTCCAAGTTCTATCCACAAGAAAGCGTAAAGATGTTCAAGAGAAGGATATCAAGGTGCAAGTTTGTTTGTTTGCATTTGATATATTACTATTCAACGATCAATCCATGATAAGGAAGAGTTTAAAAGAGAGAAGAAAAATAATGTTCCAAGAGTTGAAAGTGATCGATGAGAAATTCCAGTATGCCAAACAGATGGATTCATCCAACTTGGATGACATCACCAAGTTTTTGGATCAATCGGTTAAAGATTCTTGTGAAGGTTTGATGATCAAGACGTTGAACGGCAAGGACTCTTACTATGAACCTTCAAAGAGATCCAGAAACTGGTTAAAATTGAAGAAAGACTACTTGGAAGGTGTTGGAGACTCCTTGGATTTGGTGGTCGTCGGTGGCTACAAAGGTAAAGGTAAACGTACTGGATGGTACGGTGGGTTCTTGTTGGCTTCGTACAATCAAGATACTGGGGAATTCGAATCCATCTGTAAGATCGGAACAGGGTTCAGTGAGGAATTGTTGGCAAGTTTAACTGAACAATTGAAACCGTTGGAAGTCGCCAAGCCCAGAGCATCTATAATTTACGACAGGGAGAATTCAAATGCATTGCCGGACGTGTGGATCGATCCAACCGTCGTGTTCGAGGTGAAGGTGGCAGATTTGACCGAGTCACCCATCTACAAGTCGGGTATTGGATTGTTCGGTGATGGCTCCAAAGGTATTTCGTTGAGATTCCCTAGATTTATCAGACTGAGAGACGATAAAGGTGTTGAGGATGCCACTTCCAGTGATCAGATTGTAGAGATGTACCAAAACCAAGCCGTGTTGAGTTAAGTAGGTGTATGTATGTGTGTGTGTATGTATATATATAAATACTGCAATAGTTACTGTCTATTAAACAATTTATAGAGATAGATGTCGATTCTCGAATCGATGTAACTGTGCCAGTCGATCGACGCAGCGTCGCAACCACCAGGGTGCCCTTTCAATTACGTAAGCTCGAGGAGGTGCCGGCGTTTCCACCGCGTCTTCGGTGTCCTCCGTGGTGCCACTGCTTAATACTTATGTGTGCCCGCTCGTTCCGGGCGGCTGCTGTGCCATACATCGATCTTCATGCATCGATGCCAAAATGCACCGGTGTGTTGAAAGAAAAGCAGATAATATATATATAGTATAAGCTGGTGAATCTGAAGACAGAACAGAGAAAAAGAAACTCGTGTGTGCTGCCGTCATCACAGCTTAACTATCCAGCCGTGCGGCTGGGGCGGCTCACCTATTTTGAAAAAAAGTTCATCTTCTTCTCCGTTGATGAAGTTGGCTGCTTCTAATTTGTGCTGCTCTTTATCTGCTCTGATTGAGGACAGGTGGATTCTTATCACAGATATAATATATATATATATATATATATATTTATATTTATATTTATAATTTCTGGTTGTGTGTGCAAGAGCTTACGGTATCGTCGATGTCCATCATAGAGCTTCTAACGAGAGAGGATACGTGTGCTACCACCAACGGCTACAATGGAGAGCATTGGAAAGCCAGAATCTCCTCTGTGTTTGTTGTGCTCGTAGGCTCCGCATTTGGAGCATTCTTCCCAATTTTATCCTCGAAGTACTCCTTTATAAGGATGCCTCCATGGTGTTTCTTCGTTGCAAAGTTTTTCGGTTCCGGTGTCATCGTGGCTACTGCTTTCATCCACTTGTTATCTCCAGCTGCTGACAATTTGGGCAATGAGTGTCTAGGTGAACCTTTTACAATTTATCCGATGGCTTTTGGTATTTGTTTGATCACCTTGATGATGATGTTTTTTGCTGAGCTAATCGCTTATAGATACATGGAAGCTAAACTAGCCGGTATTGACGTTGATGCAAGTGCAAACCACTCGCATTCTCATTTTGGAGAATCAAACCTCTTTCTGAAAACAGAAGATGTCCAAGAACAAGACCACGATATTCTTTATCAGCAGCAGCAGCAACAACAACCGGATGTTCACCATCATTCCAACAACGGTATCAATCAACCACTGGACGTTGATATTGAATCCAGCAGTAGTTCTCTGTTAGAATCAAAGTTCGACAAGACCCATTTTGCTGGCCAGCTAATGAACGTTTTCGTGTTAGAATTTGGTGTCATCTTCCACTCGGTCTTTGTTGGTTTGACATTAGCCATATCAGGTGAAGAATTCGTCACACTATACATCGTTGTTGTGTTCCACCAGTTGTTTGAAGGTTTGGGTTTGGGCACCAGAATCGCCATGATCGAATGGCCGGAAAACAAAAGGTTGACACCCTGGCTTCTAGCTTTAGCTTACTCCCTATGCACACCGATCGCCATAGGTATCGGGCTAGGTGTGAGAACCACGTACATCGACGGTTCGAGAACCGCGTTGATCACAAACGGTGTCTTTGATAGTGTCAGTGCTGGGATCTTGGTGTATACGGGTATGATCGAATTGATGGCCAACGAATTTTTGTTCAGCAATGAGTTCAAAGGGTTGGGTGGAATGAAGAGGATGTGCTGGGCTTACCTTATCATGTGCTGTGGTGCCGGTGTGATGGCTTTGTTAGGTAGATGGGCATGATGATGATGATGACGATGATATGCTTATTCTATACTATATACTATACTAATATTTGTTATTATTTTGATGGATCCTTTTGGATTTTTGTGTTTTGTTGCGTGTTTGGACACGTTCATTCTGTGCATTATTTTGTCTCTTATTTTTGCATGTTTCCCTTAATTCTGTTCTATTATTGTTGCTGGATATTTATTTTATATATTTCTATTTTAAAGACTACTCTATCTATATACTATAATACACTATTATTAATCTTTGCTACTACACCGGTAATACTAATAAAAACACAATTCACTTTTTAATTTTTCGGCAATAAAAAATACAAAAAAAAGAAAAAAGAAAGTACATAATTTTGAAACAAATAAGTAAAAAAAAAAGCTATAATATCCAAAACAAAACAAAAAAAAAAAAGAGAGATACACAACAAAAGACAGCTAAGTTTCAGCAATCACAAAACAAAAACAAAAAAAACAAAAAAAACAAAAGCATGATTCAAGTATTCATGTAAGTGGATGGGTCAACACCTTCTTCTGGGAATTCTTGAATCTTAACATCAAATCTTTCTTGAATCTTAGTTAAAATCTCTTCGTCCTTTTCAGTGGAAACGAACGAAACACTCAAACCTTTGGTACCAAATCTACCAGCTCTACCAACTCTGTGTAAGTATTGATCAGCTTCACTTGGTAAATCGTAGTTGATAGCCAAGTTGATTCTTTCAATATCGATACCTCTACCAAAGACATCGGTGGAGACACAGATACGCTTGTTGTATTCCTTGAATAGCTTGTATCTGGCAATTCTTTCCTCCTGTGGAATACCAGAATGGACAACGATCGATGGGAAGTTGGAGTCACATAACAAGTTGTTCAAAGCAGTGGCTCTCTTTGTAGATTTGACAAAGATGATAACTTGGTTGAATTCTAAAGAATCTAACAATTCAGCCAACTTGACGTTCTTCTTTTCTTCTGGCAATTTAATGTAATATTGTTGCAAACCGTGCAATGTCAACTTCTTTTCATCATCAACATAAATTTCCAATGGATTCTTCATGAACTTCTTACAAATTGGTCTAATCTCTTGTGATAAAGTGGCAGAGAACATCATAACTTGTTTCTGGAATGGCGTTGCTCTGAAAACTTCCTGAATATCTCTTCTCATGTCTAAAATATCAAAATATAATTTGTTAGTAATCATCATTCATGATAAACAAGTCGTACATTTTGCTCTGGTTTTTTCTTTCTTTCTTACTTACCAACTTGTTCTAAAACTTGATCACACTCATCAATAACAAAGTTCTTGACATTATTCAATCTGATCAATTTATCTCTAACTAAAGCGTTCAATCTACCTGGAGTACCAACAACGATGTGTGGACAAGTATCCTTGTTCTTCAATTTTTCAGCGTCTTGCTTGATGTTCACACCACCATAAAAGACCTCGGTCTTAACATCTGGCATATACTTGGAGAATCTAGCATATTCGTTCTTAATTTGATATGCCAATTCTCTGGTATGACAAACGACAACAGTGGAAACTTCACCTGGAACTGGATCCAATTGTTGCAATGTCGATAAAACGAAAACGGCAGTTTTACCCAAACCAGACTTGGCTTGGCATAAAACGTCGTTCCCTAGAATCGATTGTGGAATACATGCTTGCTGGACTGTTAAAATAAAAAAAAATACATAGTGAATTTGTGTTAGTGGAAAAGATGGAAACAATTCATAAGAGGAAAAAAATGATTCACGGATTGTTTGTTTGTTTGCACGTATGAAGGGATATAAGTGCATGTAAAGATTGAAGCGGATCTAGAGACTTGTTGTCGAGTCTCCTCGACCTCAAGCTCTTCACTCAGACGTATTCCTGCTATCTGTTGCTACCAACTTCTATTCCAAAAGAAGTCCAATTCCTCGTTCATCTTTGTGCCATCTCAATTGTTTATTCAACAAAATGCAAGATAATGTGCTGCCAATAATCACCGAGTAAGTGGTTTGAGAACAGCGATCGCAACAACAACAGCAATGAAATGGGTAGAAAATCAATAAGCAATTAGTGGTATTCAAGTCACCACTTCATGCTATTAGAAGCGGATTGAAGTTGGATTAACAATTCAGCACGCAAATGCGGTCCGGTAAATTTGCCGTTTATACAAACGCACGCTACCCGGACCAACAGATGGATTTTGGAAAGAGGATTCTGGTTGGAGAATAGTAACAACGGGCAGTTTGAACTTGGAAGTTCAAATGATAAATAAGAAAACATCGTGTTCGAATTGAACACGTGAAAAGATTGCACGCCTTCCATTTATATCAACGCACATTCACACACACATATATCCGTCCAAAACGGCAACAATAATTTCAACGCATAGTTTAATAGATACTAACCTTCAGAAGGATGTTCGAAACCACAGTCTGCAATGGCTCTCAACAACTCAGGCTTCAACAAGAAATCTCTGAAACCTGTGGTGTGGATACCGACGTAGGAACCTTTCTTGTCGGTTTCTTCAGCCTTGGATTCTTCGGTCTCGTTGGTTGCTGTTGTTGGTGCAACGTTGATTTCTTCGGAGTCGGAGTAATCTAAGAGTTCTTCTTCACCTTCGGCGGACATCTTTCAGTGTGTATATTAAGGAATTGCAAAAATAGGTTTGTTGCCAACTTTTTTCTTGTAATATATACGACGTGCCCTCTTCCTTTCCTTCGTTCCTTTTAAAGCCAAAATACTCGAGTTGGAATTCTCGTCGTCGACGAACGTGTCATTTATTATGTAATCAGACAAAGTGTCCTTCGGCCGGGTAACAAATGAACGTTGACACATAAAACACCTGTGCACTGGAATTCGACTGACACGAAACTGAAAAAAAAAAGTACTCATGCATAATAAATTTGGCTTCCAATACCAGAAAAGAAGTTGGTCTGGAGAACCGAATATATGTATATCCTTGGTTAGGTTCACCATTATTAACATTAACAGATACTCAAAGAATGTCTACCGAATATGAGAAGATATACCTCAACCAGTCAAAGCTGCCAGGCAGAATGAGAATCGCAGACTCCGGTCTCGGTTGGAAACCACAATCGGTTCCTGGATCAACGACGAAATCAACGCCATTCTTGCTGCCTAGTGACGAAATCTCCAGTGCGCATTGGTCAAGAGGTTCGAGGGGTTGGGAGTTGAGAATAGACACCAAAAACAAAGGTGTGGTGATGCTGGATGGGTTCGATCAGCAGGATCTGAACGGTTTGAAGAACGAGTTGCAAAGAAATTTCAGCGTCCAGTTGGAAATTAAAGAGCATTCTCTAAGAGGTTGGAATTGGGGGAAGACTCAATTGGCCAGAAACGAATTGGTCTTCAATGTTAACAACAGACCGGCTTTTGAGATTCCATACTCTGCCATTTCCAACACTAACTTGAGTGGTAAAAATGAAGTTTCCGTTGAAATTGGAAACACCGTTTCTGAAAAAGATTACGAAAGAACTGGTGATGAGTTGGTTGAAATCAAGTTGTATGTTCCTGGTAATATCAAAGAAGAGGATGATGAGGAAGACGAATCCAATGGTAACGACAATACAAATGGAGATAAATCAGGAAACGAAGAAGGAGATGAGGACGGGGCAGGTGCAAGCACTACGAAGGAAGTCAAATCGGTTGCCAAAGTGTTTTATGATCAGTTGAAAGAAAAAGCTGATATTGGAACAGTTACAGGTGAAGCTATTGTTTCTTTCGGTGAGATATTATTCTTGACTCCAAGAGGCCGTTACGATATCGATATGTACGACGATTTCTTGAGATTGAGAGGTAAGACGTACGATTACAAGATTCAATACAAACAGATCCAGAGAATCTTTGCTCTTCCAAAGTTGGATCAGTTGCACCACCTAATGATATTACAAGTTGACCCACCTTTAAGACAAGGTCAAACCAGATATTCGTTCCTAACTCTACAGTTTGCCTCTTTGGAAGAAACTGAAGTTGAGTTGAACATCAGCGATGAAGACTACGAACAGAAATACAAAGGTAAATTGAATAGAACGTACTCTTCAAATACATACTTGGTCATGTCTAACATCTTTAAGGGATTCACGGAGAGAAGAGTGGTTCAGCCAGGTTCGTTCTTGTCAAAGGATTCGCTTGTTGCCATTTCATGTTCACTTAAGGCAAACGAAGGTCAACTATACCCACTTGAAAAATGCCTGCTCTTTGTTACAAAACCAACCGTTTTAATTCCATACTCAGAGATCAGCAACATTGTCTTCTCGAGAATCGGATCTGGAACAGGAGCTTCTAGAACGTTCGACATGGAGGTTGTCTTAAGATCTGGAGGTGGTTCTCACAACTTTGGTAACATGGACCGTGGTGAACAGAGCTTGTTGGAAACCTTCTTCAAGAGTAAGAATTTGAAAGTTCGTAATGATGAGAAAGTGGCGCAGGAGATGTTGGCCAACGCTATGGCTGACTCCGACGGTGACGATGATGACATGGATATGGGATCTGCCGATGATAGTGATTCTCCAGATGAAGATTTCAACGATGATGAAAGTGATGGTGATGTTGCTGAAGAGTTTGATAGTGATGCTATGAGCGATAGCGATGCAGGTAGTGGGGATGAAGATGATGATGAGCCTAAAAAGAAGAAGAGTAAGAAGTGAAAGATTAAAGTAGGAAAACAAAAAAAAAGGAAATTTTGTAGATTTATTTTACTGTTAATTTGACTCTTTATTACTCTGTTGCTATTATCAATTAAATACAGTAAAAGTATAAACCATTAACTAAAAGACACTCCACGGATTAGCAATTCGATTTCTACACCTTGCAGTAGTTTAGAATTTCCAAGCTTGTTAATAACGCTTGAGTTCAAGTTGGAATGGTTTGGTTTCTGTTCAAACATCGCGATCATCTTGTGAATCTTTGTCAGTTCAGGGAACTTGTTCGACCTTATTTGGTTTCTTAATGAAACCAGTTCCACCGTAGAGAGTTGATCGATATGGCGAGTATCAGACTTGCGATCGTAGCCTGGTTGAAGAGAGAGTATCGGAATCGGAGGCGTTGTATCTTGACCCGATAACTTTAAAGCAAGTACTGAGTCAATTGAAGGAAAAATCTTTGAATTAGCAGTTTTTTGGTCACTCAGAGTCTTATGAACCTGGTCTGAATCGTTATCTGTGCTTGTTTGTAACCCAGTCCCACGATTGAACTCTTCTATTGTATCGTTTATCTCGTATGGTGTCTTCTCATCCGTTGTTGTTTCTTCAGCCAACTCTTCGATCGGGTTCAAGTACCTATGAGAATTGTAATTAATCATGCTATCTTTGTTACGAGATTGCCTTTTTGTTTCTTTCACTTTGATTTTTTTAGGATCCTCAGGCATGCCATGACGGGAAACTCTTGGTGAAGGATCAATTGTTTCTGATACATTTTCTTTTAAACCCTTTGATTGATCTTCTTGTTTGCTTCTTCTCTTTTTGAGTTTTACGGGTGAGTTGTACCCATCATCTTTGCTTTTCCGTTTCTTCAGTGCATGATGGTGTTGTTGCACTATTATTCTTTTTGTCTTCTCATCATCTTTCAACGGAGTAGATTGGTTTTTAGCAATCGATGTGAGATCCATATCTGTAATCAAATCTGTTGGTAGCAAGTTACCATTGTGAATACTACGGCGTAACTCCGTGGCACTGGGTAATCTGTACAATGTTTTGAGCAATTCATAATCTTGAGCTCTTGCTTTCAAAGTTTCTAACTGGATTTCCTTTTCGTAATTCTCTAAAGCAGACTGAACGATCAATTTGTCTCTTTCATTCAATAACTGATCTATCTTGTCATGGTTTTTAGAATCCAATGACTCTTCTCTAGAGTTTGAATGATTAGCTGTCTCTGAAAGTGTTGGTCTTAGGTTAGGAGGAGATTTGAGAGGATTCGGGAAGGAGGTATAAGAGGCTTCAAAAGGTGTTGGTGAATCATCGTAATTTCCAGTAAATCCATCAATGTTGAAGAGACTCAAATTTGATTTTTCAGGTGTTTTAGAAATTTGATGATGGTCATCACTATCGTTTGAAATTAACAAATTATCACTTAGATCTAAACCATCCACTGAACGAGTAAACAACAGCTCAACTTTCCCGGTACCTATTTCTATTGAATGTTCAGATATCGGAGTGTCGTCATCGTCCTTGTCTTCGTCTATAGGCAACGACAAAGATAGGCTTGCAGCTTTCGGTGTAGTGTTTCTAGCTATTTCAATAGAACAATGCACCAATTCCAGATCTTGTAAAATGGAGTCATCGTCATCCAACAACCCAACTTCTTCGATACTAAGTGAATTATTGACGCTATCCACCAACTCGAAGGAATCCTCAATCAGCAAATTTTCCATCTCGAGTAACAGCGAATCGCTTGAGAGTTTCTTGTTGTTTCTCAACTGCTGTACAATCTGAGTTGGTGTCAATCCTTTGAAGTTATTCATAGACTGTGATTGAGGACCACCATTTTTAGAGGAGTTGTTGGAATTTGGAGATCCGTTAGAAGAGGTTCTTATGGTTGGCACGAACCGGGGGATGCTTTTTTTCTTCGACTCCATACTCTTCTTTGCCTAGAGAAGGGAATGAAGGAAGGAAAGAAATAAATAAATAAATAAATAAAAAAAGAAAAAGAGCAGCGAAGGCACTACTATTGAAGAGGAAGGCAAAATAAGCAAGTATATGTATACAAAGAAATAAGTGGAGGTGGAGATATGGGTGATGCAAAGCGGTGCCTGGCAATGTGACCAGTCACCCCCACATTGAACAGCCCTTCTTTCCAGCTATAAATTAGAACGTCTTGGCCTGACCGGCGCACCGTCGATCGACGTCACACCAACACAGACGGTGTCGCACCAGATGGCCGGCCGCACCAGCCACCGCACCAGCCCACTCGCCCACCCACGTGCCCCCAAACAAGCAGCCGAAAGCGGCAAAAGCTGCACGCAAAGGCAGCACGCGCCACACCCAAAAGCGGAAATAAAAGTGATAATCAAACAGATGAATGCAAATGCAAATTAAGCAGCACCCCTGAAAGAACAAAATAACAAAAAACCGAGTCTGGAATTCGGCCAAGTTAAGAATTTCGATCCACACTGCTATTAATTTTATGTTTATTGCAGTTCGTTCAATTTATTTTTATTTACTTATTGTTGATGATCTTTGTATTGTGTGTTTGGTGACCCGCCTTTTGTCTTTGATCTGGCTTGGAAGTCTATAGTTATTATTTCCAATTTGTATATTCCCGTGCCTCTTTTCCGGTCCCTGCCTTGCCTGGTGAACACCCTCTCCCTCTCTCCCTCCAGATAGATAGATCGATAGATATATATATATATATATATCATATATAGATAGCTGCGCCCCTTGCTTAGACAATGAAGTTTGGCTCTGAGCTCAACGACAGGTCCATTTCCAAATGGCGCAACTACAACATCGACTACAACGACTTGAAGCATAGAATCAAGTTGGCAACCACCATCTACAAGGCTAAACAGACATCCATCTCCTCCAATTCTTCAAATGAAACAGATGTCACCCTCAACTCTTCCAGCGTGATGACTGGCGATAGTTCTGTATCCCTCGACAACTTGCAAAAGAAACTGCTGAAGCAGCTATACAAGTCTTTCAAAGAGCAGATCGAGTTCGTCTCATTGTTTGTCAATTCCAAATATGGCGAGATTTCTAGACGAATTGTCACCACCAAGAAACAGCTCAACATCTTTATCAACGATAACACCACCTCTACAGATTCATCCATATCCGCTCTTAATACCGTACAACAGAGGATGAAGTTTAGAAAGCTTTCTGCTATTCAAAGGGAACTCGAAAATTTATCCAGAGAGTTACAGGACTTGTCCAGATTCATACTTCTACAAAAGATTGCTGTTCGGAAATTGTTCAAAAAATTCATCAAATACAGTGACTATCCTTACAAACAAGAGTTGGTTGATAAGATTACTAACGACTGCATGAACGGGAACCCAGACTCCTTTGTTAATTTATATCTAAACGATGCAGCTTTAGAATTGACACTAATGTTTGACGTCATCGGTAACTACGGTGGTGGTGGTGGTGGTCCTGCTCCTAATCCTGCCCCTACTTCAAAACAACAAACTAATTCCTCTTCTAACATTAGAGACAGGCAGGAGTCAGTAGTGACTTTGGATTCATTGACGTTGCCAAGTGACTACCCCTCTTCAAATAAATTCATATATTCAAAGGCTACAACTTTCGATTTGGTCTCACACAAGAAAGGACCAATAGTGCAACGGTTTTGGATCCATGACGACAATTTAAATGAGATTCGATTCTTGTTGTTGAGCGAATTCAAATTGATTTCAGATGACAATGGGTTAATCGATGAAGATGACGATCATCATCATCAGCAGCAGCAACAGGATAAACATTTACAGAAGTTACAACAAGTCCAATTGAAAAAGACTGCATCTACAGTCGACTTACAACAGCAAGCCACTGACAATCGTCCTACTTTTACTACTGCTCGCTCCAACATTTCGAACAACCATACATCAACCATAGACAACGAAGACCAAACAGATGCCAACTTTTTCAAACCTCACACGAAAACAATCTCCCTATGGTTAAACAACTTGAACGACCCTATGGTGACTTCTGACAAGGGTCTATTTTCCAAATCTTCAATGGACGACACCTTCTCAGGTGACACCGTCGGTGTCATCACAGTGACCCAAGAACAGCACCATTCACTCCCACTACTAATTGCCCCAATTGGTGGGTTGCGCCAATTCACAATGACTGTTGTTAACGACAACGTCATCCAATCTCTCTTCAAACCAACCGACTTACCTCCGAAAGAGTTTAAAGAGAATATCATACGCGAATGGCAAAGAAGTGGGCTTATTGGTAACCTCAAGATGGCACAACTCTCTTTAGATTGGTGCATCGATAAAAGAGTTAAACCGTTAGTCAAGATCACGTTCGATCGTTTGAGGTTCATCAGCTTGAGTAGCGATGGGGATAAAGATAAAAAGATCGATTGTTTCATCACTTTAGATAGCGAGATCAAATCAACCAAAGTGGATTTTTTGGGCAATCATAACAACCACCCGGATGCTCTACATTTGGAGTGGAACGACAAAGATGATTTGAATGCCAGTAGGTTCCCACACTCCATCTTGGAGATCCGGTATGACTCCCCCATCAACCAACTACCTTTGAAGATCCAACAGTTGATCGATTCCCATTTGGTGTACAAAGTGGACCACTTGCACTTTTCATTGAACAACTACCTGTTGGTTAAATACTTCCCTGATAGTTTGAGCGATCGGTTGATGCTAGGATACGTCGCGCCATGGTTTGATCATTTCCAAAATAAGGACATCAGAAAGTTGCCATCGTTGGTGAAGGATGACGATAGAGCCTCAATCGGGTCTAGAACTAGCAGAAACAGGTTGAGAACGAGCACGAGTACCAACGGAGGCATCTTGTTGAACAAAGATGACGCTGTACTACAACAACAGCAACAACGTGATACGAAAGGTTATTGGAACGAATTCGATAATGGGTCGGATTATGAAGATACTCAAGGTTTCTATCTCGATTCTGAAGAGGACTACGACGATTCTGAAGGTGGAACATGGTTAAGCAGCTGGTTCAACGTTGGATTCTTGACCCCTGATCGAATCGAATCAATCATGAACTTGTCCCACAAAATCTCTTACAACTTTCACAAGTTACTAACTCGTGGTGATAACAACGATGATGAATACAATGCTGCCGAGCTTGGGGAACGAGAATCACTATTGAACAAATCACAATCGAGGTACAGCGCTACTTCTGCAGGAGACAACTACAACTCAGGGTCCGAAACGGACGACGTTTCTGACCACAACTATTTAGTCACCAGATCATCCAAGGTTTCATCCGATTTCAGAAAGAAGAAAAACAAGGAATACGGGAGCCTTGTGGGTTCCGGTGGTGGCTTTAGTGGTGGCATCGATAACAGAAGGATGTCGATCTTAGATAGAGCTGCTGCAGGTGGTAGTGTAAGCCGTGATGGCGTCGTTGCACTCAACGATGGCAGTTCAGAGTTTGTGTCACAATTGAATCACGACGGAATCTTATCGTTCATCTACCTGCTGGCAACGCTACTCTCGTTCTTGACCATGGGTATCGGTTTGGGGATCCTTCTGTCGTTATTATCGTCCACGATGAGAAATCCAGATATTGACAACGGGTCCGGTGTGATGATGGTGTTGATATTCGGGTTTGGTTGTTTGGCTGTTTCGTTCCTTATAAGTATGCTCTCTGTGTGGTTGGCCACGTCTTGCAGATTCTTCGAAGGCCCTGGTTGGCACTACGTTGTTGTTTGCGGTTCATTTGCAACGATCTGTTTGGTGGATGTTGTTGTCTCATGCTGGATTTTTCTATGAATTTTCATGATTTAATTCAATTTAATTCAATTTAATTTAACTTAATTTACATTTGTCTGTTTTTTTTTTCATATCTCAATTTACAATGATAGAGTTTTCCTTGTTTTTCCTTTTTAATGACTTATTTTTTCACTAATTAACTACATTAAACATTTAGACTAATAATAATAATAATAAAAACACATACACACAGCTATTAATTGATTTTGTACCCAAATTTCTGTTGCGTATACTCTGCTCCAAATTCCAAGTACTCGTCCTTAGTAATACAAACTTTCTTAAACCCATCACTTTCAAAAAATTGCCTTCCTGAACCCCATCCAACCTCAGCAGGCCCCCATCCTCCATTGTCAAAGATTTGAATCTGGTCATCAACAGGTATGACCGAGCTCAACTCGTTCGCTAACCGTTCTTTGAAACCAGGTAAGTTGAACGTACCCCCGATAACGGCAACGTTGGCACATAACAACGGCCGTAGCAATTCCGGAACTTGATTCAACGATTCCTGTATCGTCTTAATCAACCCGGCTTTATGAACACCGGATAGCTGTGGTTGAAATAACACTTCAGGGATGGCAAACCGCTCATCGCTTAACTTTAACACTTGATTTTCAAGGTACTTTGCATTGTTCAGTTGATTTAACTCCTCGTTAGTCATGGTGTACCCATAATTGCTATCTTTGTGATTGGGTAAAATATAATTGATCGACATGGAATCTTCATGATTAGTTTTCTTCTTTCGAATTTGATCCACCATTCGCAACGACTTATCGTAATCCGAACTAACGTAACAGGTCTTCTCCTTGATGTCATTCACCAACAACAACTCGTCCATCACGTTGTAATGCCTGAAGGAGATCACTTCCCTCAAATACCCATTCAAAAAACGGCCGGCAATGGGCATCCTCTTGATACCTTTGTGGTAGGGCAACCCGAAAATCATGGGTATCACCCAGGTGGAATCGAATCCGGAATCGATAACCAGTTGAAAATCGCTATAATTCTTCTTCCTCTTCTTTTTTTTCTCATCCGTACTACGATTGTTCAACCAAGGAACTAACGATCCAGGAGAACATCTGTACAGTGATCCAATACCATACTCTTCAAAAAGTACCTGGTCTGTCATGTTTTGGAACTTGGATAGCGTTATTGGTGTTTCCATGTATATCAACTCGCTGTCCAATAGGTAATCGTCATCAGTACCATCATTATCGTTAGCAAACCCATAATCCCATATCTGTTTTTCTAAAGACCACTGTGTCAATTGTCCGTTCTCAATGGGCCTCTTGATCGTAAGTGACGAAGGATCAGGGAAAGGTCTGGATGATAAAAGAGACTCTCCGAGGTAGGTCTTCTTATCATTTGTTCTGATGATACAGTTCGGTAGATGCTTGGGCTTCGTGTCATATACAGAACCATACTTTATAGAGTAACTTCCATTGTCAATTATGATCTGTTTGCCCATCTCAACTGTGTTTCTTGTACTGCTAGACGATCTACATGGAACGCTGTGTGTGTGATCTTTATGAAGATTATATATATGCCATTCATTATACGGCGAGCCTCAATTTAGCAAAATTTCAGCTTATGTAATACACATCGTATCCTCTATATATGCCGGTCTATAGCTTAGCTTATATTCCTTTTACTTCCTTCGTATCACAGAGCATTGCCATCTTATAATTAAGTATTATTTCAATATATAGGAATAATATTTACTCTGTAGATTACATTGATAACGAAAGTTCATCCTTGTATATATGTTGAAGCCCTAGTGAAAACGGGGTCAAAATGCACCTCTATATACACTAGCCTAGCCGGCAACTGGAAACGTGTACCGCTCAAGCCATGTATATCCCAGTGGGCCCAAATCATCGTGGCCGTCACTTAACTCCAATCTGGTGTTTGTGGACTAAATGTGACCCAGATCAACTGCAGCAAACCTGAAGTTATGGGAGCAGACAAACGGCCAAACAAGCGTGCCAACGCGTCCCAAACAGGAAATGCTGCTTCCGACAGCTGGGCGGGGAACCTTTCAAATAATTGTTATAATTGGTATATATATAATAAATCAATAGGCATGGTTATACCTCTGTATCTACATATAATACTCCCTCTCTCTCTCTCTTTTCATTCAATTAACAATTAATCATCAATTCATATCACGGTATGTCTTCAGAACACGTCTACCGTTGGGGTATCATTGGCTCCGGTCTCATCTCCGCATGGTTCGTGAAGGATCTATCGTTCAACTACACCAAGCACAAGCACGTCGTCACCTCGATCGGTTCCTCGTCCATTGAAAAAGGTACTGCATTTGCCGCCGAATGGTTGACTTTCAATCATGGTGTCGAGCCGGTCATTCAAAGTTACGACGAATTGTACAACAACGATGCAGTCGACATTGTGTACGTTGGATTACCACATAGCATGCACAAAGAAGCGTGTATCAAAGCATTGAATGCCGGTAAACACGTCTTATGTGAGAAACCGTTCACCGTGACTGCTAAAGAATCCAAAGAATTATATGCATTAGCTGAATCGAAAGGATTGTTTTTAATGGAGGCCATGTGGACCAAATTCTTCCCGTTGATTGCAGACGTTCGTAAGAAGTTGTTCCAGGATAAAATCTTGGGTGAAATTAAAGGTATCCAGATGGATTTCAAGTTCGATTTGAAGTTGGATTCTTTAACTGATGATTCTAGATTGAAGAATCCTAAATTTGGTGCCGGGTCACTATTGGACATGGGTATCTATCCTTTGACTTATTCCCGATTGCTACTCTTCCAAGACTACGAATCCCATAGGGATTTTACCGTCGATGCAGATGCAGATGTGAGACAAGGAATCGACTATGCCATCAAGATGCACATCAAGTACCCTGAAGGGAAAACTGCAGACTTGGACGTGAGTACCCTTGTAGAAGGTCCAACCAAGTTCTGCCGCGTTGTTGGTGAATTGGGTACACTTGACATTTCACTAAATCCAAAGATCCCCAACCCTGCTTCTCCACAATCGTACGAGATCACAATCGATAGAAAAGAAACCAAATCGTACGATTTCCCACATCCAGGAAGAGGCTTCTATTTCGAAGCAGACTACGTTGCTGATGTGTTGGAAGCCAACGAGGACAAGTTGCTGCCTCACCAACACTCTCACGAGGAAAGTGTCTTCATTATGGAAACCATGGACAGCATTAGATCCAAGATCGGGATTGTCTATCCTCAAGATAGCGAGTAAATATATGCATATATATATATATAATAATATGATGACGTCTTAATTTATGTTAATATGAACTCCGTACCGTTTTTATTTTTTTAGACAGCATTTTTTAAAGGCTGTGTGGCACCATCAATTTTGCCAGATCCGCGATGTAACGACTTCCTCTAGGAAACCCATCTCCATCTGAGGTAGCAGAATTGGAAGCTCTATAGACTATATTATATATATACATATA
Organism: Ogataea paraovalis; assembly: GCA_030565405.1. Lineage (NCBI taxonomy): Eukaryota > Fungi > Ascomycota > Pichiomycetes > Pichiales > Pichiaceae > Ogataea > Ogataea paraovalis. Next base: position 69,849 of record JAJMBU010000042.1, on the reverse strand, counting down.
TCGATATATAATGGGTAACTCCCTGAGTTACAAGTCCAAATTCAAACAGATAAGCAGTTCGCCAATAGTGTGAAAAAAGAAAAAGCAAAGATCAAAAATGACCATAAAGACAAAAGTGGTGATAATAGGTGCGGGTATATCTGGCTTGAAATGTTCGATTGACCTCACGGGAGCCGGCGTGGACAACATCATCTTGGAAGCAAGAGATAGATTAGGTGGTCGTCTGCACACAATCAAGACTGACAGTGGTCTAGATCTAGACCTGGGTGCCTCGTGGTTCCACGACTGCATGGACAACCCGTTGCTAGATAAGTCTATCAAAAAGGGTAACGTGGATTACTACTTTGACAACGGCAAGTTTGAATCGTACAACAAGGAAGTAGGCAAGCTTGACGACAACATGAAGTTGAAACCCGTTGTTGGTGAACTGAATGCATACTTAGAACACGTTGTTGGAGCAAGAACATCAGAGCAAGATGTGAGTGTTAAGGAAGTCACTTTAGAATACCTCCGTTTGAAGAAAGACACCCTCACTTCGGATCAGATCAAGTACGCTCCACAGTTACTTAGATACAACGAGATGTGGATTGGATCCTCATGGGAGATGCTAAGTGGTCGTTTAATTGCTGGCGATTCTCATCTTGGAAGAGATGCGATGGTGATTAACGGGTACACTACAGTGTACAACAACGAACTCGATGAGCTAAGCAAGTTGTCTGGCAAGAATGCCCACGATCTCATTGGTACGAAGATTTTGCTACAGAAAACGGTTTATAAGATTGAATTTAATGAGACAAGTAAAGAAATCATCGTTTCTGTTAAGAACAGTGGCGGTGATGTTGAACAGTACCGTTGTGAGTACTTGATGTGTTCCACTCCATTGAGCATCTTACAACTGCAAGATCTTAAAGAAGAAGGTGCTATTGAATGGAATCCACCGTTACCAAAGCCAATCACCGACAAGTTATCCAAAATCACTTATTCTCAACTAGGTAAAGTGTTCTTAGAATTTGACGAAGTGTTCTGGCCTAAAGACGTAGACAGGTTCTTCTGCATTCCAGAGATGGACGTTGAGATGACCGATGCAATCAACAAGTTTAACAAGACATTGAAATATCCAAAGTTGAGAAGCGATGCTGCATTGCAAACTGACCCACAAAGTTGGAAGTTTCCTATCCTTTTCTTGAACTTGTTCAGATCGACCGGCAAACCGATCTTGTTGGCATTGACGTCGAGTCCACTTACAAACTACGTCGAATCGAACCCAACGAATAAGATCTGGCCCGTTTTCAGAGCTCCACTTGCCAAATTGTCCGATTTGCAAGAAAAGGATACACCATACCCTAAGGCAACGTACGCTTCTAATTGGACCAACGATCCTTTCGCTAGAGGTTCATATACCGGTTGTGCTGTAGGTGATGAATTGGACGAGTGTATCGAGGCGATGATTGAAGCTAAGGGGATATTTGATGGGAAGGGTAGGGTTAGGTTTGTTGGTGAGGCGTTGATTCAACAAGGCAATGGTTGCGTGCATGGTGCTTGGTTAGCTGCGCAACGTGAGACTGCTAAAATATTGAAATTGATCAACAAGAGTAAATTGTAGAGGGAGAGATGCGTAGTGTGAAAACACACATAATAACATGCAAAATGTTCTTCAAGTTTTACAACTATAATCGAAAGTGAGGTCATTATTATATAATATTTTAATTTACAGTATAGATAGATATACAATACAAACATATGTTTTAATCAATCAATATTATTAATTTATCAGTACGGTCTAAATCCACCACGCCCTCTAGCCCTACCACCTCTAAAGCCAGCCCGACCTCTAAATCCACCACGGCCGCCTCTTCCTCTTGGTCCTCCTCGGCCCCTATATCCAAAACCAGGCAAGTTTGTTCTCTTAGCAGTCACTTTCAACTGTCTACCTTTGAATTCGGATCCATCGAATGCATCAATTGCCTGTTGCACGCTACTAGCATCGTTAAACTCGATGTATGCAAAACCTTTAGGGTTACCCGTAATCTTGTCAGTCACAATAGTGATTCTATTGATGGTCCCCACAGATTGGAAATGGACTTGTAATTCTTCAGGCAAGGACGAGTAATCCACTTGGCCAACGTACACGGACCGAGAATCGATGTCTTCTCTTTCACTTATATCCAAATGGCGATGCCCAGCAGCAGAATCACTAGTCGTAGACATTGAGTCGGAGAGGTTCTGTAGGCCATCTTGTAGTTGTGATTCTGCACTGATCTGCTGCTGCATCTCACGTAACGTGGCTGCCTCTTGCTCCATCTCCAACATCTTAGCTTTCAACTGCTGGATCTCCACATCTTCAGAAGAGTGTGGTTGATCAAAGCTCTGCTGCTGTTGTTGTTGTGGTTGTTGTTGTTCAACTGGAGGCTGATCTGTGGCACCACTGTTGTTATCAGTGGTGGTGAGGTCCTGTTGTTGATGATTGTTTTCACTTCCTTCGGGCATCCTGTTGATTGATGAGTGTGAATATGTGTGGAAACAAGAATATAAAAGCCGGATATGGATGCCCAGATGAACAAAAATCTTGCATGCACCAATTTTGAAGAGCAAAATAGGATTCGACCATTTAAGGTAATCGATTACATAGCCACAAATAAAACACGTAATCTATTGTGTAATACACATCTAGCACAGCCCTGAATAAAGAAGACATGCACAAACTAATAAAATTAACGAAAGAGACAATCAAAAAGACGATAAAAGAAGAGAAACAGAGTCTGGAGACGGTTAATATCCATTGTTATTTTTCCTTTGATTGGTTTACTTTCTCTTTATTTCATTCCATTCAACTCACATATACATCCACACATATATATATATATATATACTTACCGGCATCTGTTTGTGTTTGTTGCGACAACCTGATTCTGTTATCTTGTCTTGGCTGCAGTTGTTCGGTTCCCCATCTTATCTTATCGAGTCACTTTGCTACTTGTCTTTTGGCCCTCTCTGTTTGTTTGTTTTCTTCGTCATATTGCTTCATTTCCATTACCTTCAACTTTAACTTGTATCCCCTGCCCATTCGTTTCATCCCCTATATATATATATATATATATATATATATATCAAGTTGCTCAGTTCAATGCTGCTTGCTTACCCACGTTACTACTCATCACTTTTGGTATCCTTGCTTTTCTGTGCCTCGATACTCCCGCTACCTGTTGCCATTTCCGTACCCTCTCTAGATGTTTTTGTTGCTGGTGGCGGTGTTGGAGACCCAGATGATGATACACCTCCCACGACGGCAATAATAGACATCCTCTCCTCTGACGAAAACTTCAGCAAGTTGCTCGTAAGCCTGCAGAGGAGTGATTTGGTGGATTATGTTAGTGGGTTGGACAACGTCACTTTCATAGCTCCATTGAACTCTGCCTTCTCAGATGACGACGATTTTATCAGATTCGATAAGAAAACTTTCAAGAGGTATTTCATTGACGTGCCCATCCAATCGATCGACGTCCACGGGGTGGAAATCTTTACCACGTTGTTCACCAATGGCTCCCCGATCTATGACAAGATTCAGATGCCCACTTTATTAGACAACAGAGATGGTGTGTTTATGGTTGAGCAGAGTCAAATTGTTGAGCCTGACCTGATTGCTGCATCTTCTGACTCCATAGTTCACGGCATTGATAAGTTTTTGGATATCCCTGATGATCTATGCTCTCTGTTCAACGAATTCCAGCGGTTTCATCCCGATATCAACAACTTCCAAATAATAAGCTCACTATTGTCTCAAGAACAATTCTGTATCAACAATAAACTATCTAATATGACCATGTTTGTTCCCTTGGATAAGGCAATCCCTTTCAACGACATTGAAATTAACTACCTGCTGCAACCGCAAGGTATCAAGGACACCTCTTATTTCTTGAAACATTACTTGGTGGAAGGGTACATTGGAGGTAATCTAAATGGTACCGTTGTGGAAGCTACGGATTTAAATGGTGATCCAATCGAGGTCTCATCTGACATGTTAGGTAACGAGATAGTAGTCAACGACGGAATTACATCTGATGTGTCCAATTTCATAGCTTCTGATGGTATTGTCCATTTCTTCGATAACATAATTGTCGAAAACAGCAAGCTACCCATTTTCACACCTAGAAAATATTTAATTGGTTTGAACCAATCGTCTTTCGTTGATGAACTAGATTTTAGAAAATTGAAGAAATTGATTGACGATGTCGAATTGGAGCAGACGATATTTGTTGTTTACGATCAAGATGAATCGTTTGTCAGCTATGGCCAAGTTAAGGACAATCTACTATACCAATTCACTGACTCCAAGTTACAATTGGATCGTAGCTTTCTTGCCGATTCAAAGTACTGCTCGAGCTCAACATTGGGCCACTGCCAAAAATTGAAAATTTCCTCTGTCGATGGAATTACAAAGATCAACAACCACGCCACTGTGATCTCACCAAAATTCGAAGTTGGAAACACCTACATCTACTTCATTGACGACGCCATTTCGATCCCTTCAAAGTTGGAATCTGCTGTGTCACCGTTTTTAAAATGTGCGAAAACGATGCAATTTTTGGATCACTTCAACTTGCTCAAGTTTAAAGACAACCTGGGATTAGGTTATACTGCATTGCTGCCAACTTCAGACGCTTGGACGGAGTTGGATTTGACTCTGGATTATTTGCTTGACAACTTGAAGACTTTGGAGAAAGTGATGAAGAATATGATTTTAAATGGATTGATATATGATGATTTTGTGGGTAAGACAAATTTACAGAACTTGAATGGAGACTCTGTCAGTATTCACAAGATGTCAGATAATAGTTTATTGTTTGTTGATGGTACCGCTGTGCCTATCTCAATTGACTCCGAGGTGCTATTCAGAGAAGGTGTTGCGTTTCCAATAAACAAGGTTCTGTTTCCTGACGATTTGACCATCTCGATGAAACAATTAATAAATACAGTTGAAGGTGACGAGTTCTTGCAAATACTGAAGATTGTGGGACTGTCTCATCTATTGAACGACGATAACTACTCTTTCATCATTCCATCCTCTGCATCTCTAATCATGGACAACATTACCTCATCCTTGCCAGACCTCAAATACTTGGAAAAATTTGCCAAATTGCACATTCTACCGGATGACTCGATGGATCGAATTCTCAAATGCGAATCCCCTATTCCAACTCTATTGAACAACACACACCTTTTATGCAGGAAGCTTTCGAACGGTAACTTGATGTTGCAAATCGAAGAAGGTAACGACCACGAAGTAAGGGTTCTACGTAAAGGTTTCACTACATTGCCGTCGATAAACAAGAAAGCTGGCTTGTTGGTAGTTGACCGACCAATCAATCCGAAGTGGTTGGACTCGTCGAACGGCCCTATCCATTTGCACCTACCTTTCATCGCCGTCTTGTTTGGTGTTATAATTGGAATGTTTGGTTTGATCCTGCTCACGTCGTGTTGCTTGGTTTGCTTTGTTGGTGGTAAAAAGAACAATACCGATGCTGTCTCTGTAAGATCCAATGGTAGTAACAACAAGAACAGTAGCAGCAGTGGTGGTGGAAGTGGTGGTAATGCACGCCATTCCCAGGAGCGTAGGCCGTTGTTGGGATCCTCCCGATCTTTCAACCAGACAATCGTTGAAGAAGATGAAGAAGATGAACTAGGATTGGAGGACGAAGGAGGAGTAGTTGGGTATGGCAGTACCACTGGTGGTAGAAAATTGGGAAAAAGTAATGCTGATAGATCGAGCAGCTTTTCGGAACATTATTCGACCCATTCGAGCAGTCGACCTATTGATATGAATTTTTCAAGAGGTTAAATTTCATTGATTGGTCAACTTATACCTTTTGGGAATTCGAATTTTTTATGTATATAATATATCTATATATATAGCCATTTCTGTGTGTAATGTGTATGTTTTTATATTTTCTTTTCTTTTCTGTTTTTTCTGAGTACTTTTAATTTTTAGCTTTTCATTTTACTAACATGCAAAAAAGTTTTATCTTAATAAATATATGTAGACACGAATGAAATTTAAATAAAAGTGCAAGGGCAGCAACACATAGGCCCAAAACTATGAACAGAATCTGTAAAAAAATAATCAAAACAAAGAAAAAGAACAACCTGCGAAATCACATCATACCGAACTAAACAACAACAACGACAATACAGCTACACACTATCAAACACCACCATTCACCATATCGAACATCTTCAAAATAGCATTATAATGGCCCACGACACCCAACAAGACGAACACATGCCAGATATGATGCGAGCTGAAGATATAGTCGGCCCAGAACAACGACATAAACGTACCCTTTGCATCGGTATATTCAGGAGTCTTGTTCAAGTACTCTTCCAACAACCCGGTGGCGTCCAACTTCATGATGGCACCGTCACTGATCTCGATATCGTCGATCACGACATCGGATCTCCACTTCTCAGGAATCAAGCAACCGTAAAAGACAACGCCGATCCAGTAGTACAGGAACGAACCTAGTAGAGGAGCGTACAAGGTCAAAGCGTATGACAAAGTCCGGAACCATGCAACGGTGAAGAAGGCAGCTATGCCCAACGCACTCAACGACACAAAGAACAGAATGCGCACCGGTCTCGATTCCGGTTTGTCAAAGTACTCACTCCAGGTGAACAACACACCAACGATGCCTGCCACCGAGCTGAATGTCATGAACCCGATACTAACGTAGCTGTGGTCTTTCAAAGCGATGTGCTCGGTGGTGATGATCGATGCCGTGATGAGTACTGTGATGCCCGTGTAATCTATGCAAGCAAACCGTTGACGAAGTGACAATTGTCCAATACTCGAATATGTATGCCAGACGACGGAAGACAAGAGGCATTTGATTCCTGCTAAGAAGAAGAAGTATGTCACTATGTGATCCGCGGTGGTTGAATTGGCATACGTCGTTGTGGAAGGGTACTTCACGCACATGAGGTATCCTAGGAAAAGGGCACCTAATAGATGGGTCCAGATGTTAGCCGTTTCGTTGTGGCATTCGCAGATGGATTTCAATGCTGAGGTGTGGGTAAGGTTGAACCGATACCCATGGATGATGTACTTGTTTTCACGCCATTGGAAAGGAAGTTCGTAGAAGTGGAGTAAGCGGTGTGTACCAGCCACCATTGCTTTTTCGTAGTTGTACAACGTATCTTTCAACTGTTTCAACTTATCGTTTGGGTTCGGAAGAATGTTGAAGGTGGTTTCGAATTGGTCGATCTTTTCGTCCAAGAATTGTAAACCGGTTAGCAACTTCTTGTACGACGATGAAATATCATTTTCTGATGATGTTTCCACTGATTCACTAGTAGTGGTGGTGGTGGTGGTCTGGGAATTATTTTCGTTCAAAAGATCTCCATAACAGTTATCAAGGATCTGGGACAATGGATGTAGCGAAGCTTGTTGTTTCTTGATCGTTGTTTCTTTAATCAACATCAAAGCTTTATAAAAAGAAGAAACTGATGGTTTATGTTTCAGTGAAGGGTTGTTGGAAAAATAATTCTCAAAAGATTCAATCTTGCTCTCCAATTTCTGCAGGAACGAATCCAACTTTTCCAAGATCCTCTCCTCCAAGGATTCATCCACGTTTGTTGTAGAAACGATGCAATCCAACGACGATTGGATTCTCTCCATTATAGAACAATCAGGTTCCAAAGATGGGGGCGGATTAGGTGACATGGATGGTGACCGAGATGGAGATGCACTAGGTCTCTTGTTGACCTGTCTTAACTCTGAGATGGACATTCTTCTTCTTCGTGGTTGAATTTCTCAAAAATGGCTCGGATGCGCTATTTCCGAAAGCAAGAAGCAAAAATAAAATAAAATAAACAGAATGAAACCAACGATGAGGAGATGGATATAGATAGAATCTGTGGGGGGGGAGGTGAGATATACAGTTCAAGTGACTTCGAATGAAGAGTATAGTGTGCCGACGGGAGGAAACGGAGCAGAATCAACGGTGATTATATAGGTAAAACAGCCCTGAAAAAAAAAAGAGCAGGAACAAACAGTGATGGTGGAGAATCGCAAGCAGAAGCACAAACACAAACACAACACAGATGAGCCAGCTAACAGGCAATACAATATATAGACAGAAATGCAGTCGAGAGAGGCAAATTGAATGAATGAATAAAACCAATGCAAACAAACATGAATCAACAGAAATTAACCAAAAAAAACTCTCCAAAATTCAAATTAAAACTGCAAAAATTGAAATGTCTGTTCAGCGTTCTGTCGATCGACGCGTCGATAATAATTTAGTATATATAATATATAATATATAATATATACAGAAACACACCCGCACACTACACCACACCACAATTTCAAACCCCGGCAGGGAGAAAAAGCCAAAAAAAAAGATGATTGAATTTCTCTGCTTTCAGTTTGAGTCTCTGGCATGTTTTCATCACGTTGCCCTCTGATTGGTCACTTTGCCTCCACACAGTTTCTTCGGTTTGCCCAGCGTGTTGGGTGTCAATTTCTCGGTAGTGCTTTCTCCAGGTGTATCTGCATCAATTATTGATCCATCCATCCATCCATCCATCCACCAGATTATCTTAATTTGGTCTGATCTGATCTGCCGTTCCGTCGTGGAGATCGTTACGTTTCTGTCCTGCTTTTTGTCAAGCCTGATTGATGGTCCATAACTAGGAACTGTGCTTTAAGGTATATCTATCTAACTGCAGCACCCTTTCTTTTGTATTTCTATTACTATTTTTCTTTTCTTTTTTTTGTTTGTTTGTTTGCTTGCTTGCTTGCATCATTTGAAACTCCTTCTAATTTCTACATCCACAGATGATACCGAACTCTCCTCCTTCGAGGAAATCAACAGCAGTGAAACATGTCCCGAGAGCCTGCTTGGAGTGTAGATCTAGACACATAAAATGTGACGGGACAGAACCTGTATGCATTAGATGCCAGAAGTCAATCAGGGTTTGCGAATATGTCAAGAGCCACAGAGGTGGGTCCAGAAAGAAAGGTACCAGTATCAAGAAACAAAAGTTGAATTCTTTGGATAATTCGTCGAAATCATCAACTCATACAGCCTCTAAAGATATCGACGACTTCATACTCCCCTGCGTCAAGAACAACCACCCTGAAATGACAAAGATGGACTCGTGCGAGAAACAGTGTCTCAATTCTGACAATTTCAACAAACTTCCGCCTTGCCTAGCAGGTAATAATAATAATAACAACAAAGGGAAACCTACTCAAGATGGGAAGGAAAATATTGAGTTTCATCCTCAGTTCAACTCATCCAAGGAAAAATCAGCTGTCAATGCAGTGTTTGATCCTAGCTTTGTAAAATCGCCTGAGGATTATTACATGACTCCCTCGTTGGCTAAGAATTTGAACGTTGATTCCATCGTTGACAGCTACTACGCAAACTTCCACAATGCACATCCGTTTATGCCCCACAGGCACGAGATTAGACAGTACCTCGATTCCATACCCCACAAACTCGATTTGCTACTAGCCATGAAGTTGATGGCTGATGGTCAGTCCCAAACTATCTACAGTAAAGATGTAGAAACTGTCAATTTTTTGGTGAACAACATTCTAGATTACTCCAAACAAGTTGGTAAAGATTTCGTCACGTTGCAAACTCTGTTGTTGATAGCTATGGTGACTCACATCTCCTCTTTACATGATTTGTCAGTCTCGCTGAGAGAAGCTGCCGTGTCCTTGGCTTTGGAATTGAACTTGAACATGATCGATCACAAAAACTTACCCTCGATGTTCATGGACGTTAACGGATTCATATCAAACGATGATGATACAGCAGAAAACAAAACACAAACCGTTGGATTGCTCGATACTCCTTCCGAAATTGATAACAGCAAAAACGGGGACAACAATGATGACGTTGTATCCAACTTGATAACTGGCTCTCCAAGGACTTGGAACCTTCCAAAAGACATCCTACAAGACTCTGCCCGTAGAGCCATGTGGGAAGTGTATTTCTTCGATACGCTAAGTGGTACAGCGTCAGGCTGCTCTGTCTCCGTGATAACCACAGTCAAAATGCACACTTTCTATCCAACCACAATCGCTGCTAAATTCTTTGATTACAAAAGCAGAGCAGAATGCTGCAAGCTTGTCAACGACTCGATCAAATTGAACCTCGCCATCCAAGAAAACAAGGATATCAATCACCATCTAGTTCACATGAAAGCTGCCATCGGAAACTGGGATATGCGGATAGAAAATCCTGACGCATACAACGCCCCCTACTTGATTAACGCAAGGGGTATAGTCAACGAAGGTGTCCACCAATCGATCATCCTAGTCAACTACGCCAAGATATTCACGCATAGACCGTTTTCTTACCTTTGGAGACCCGACGTGTCAAGGCATCCACCGTGCATGGGTGATGGTTCCAACTCGGAAGACTGCCAAACGTTGAACAAACTCGTTGTGGATTCACGGAAAATCATCGAAACTAGGAAAACCATCGATTCGGCAAGTTCGGTCGTCAAGTTGCTATTGGATACTAACCCTTCTCAGATCCTACGAAGAACCCCTTTCTACGCTTGCTCGTTGGCCTTCTCCTGTTTGGTCCACTTGAGTTCTTATTCCTGGGTCGAATCCTCTTTACAAGCATTGAATGAAAACAACTCGGATTTGTCCCTGTTAAGAGATAGCATATCCAATGACGAACTCGACGTTTACGCAGAGTACATCAAGTTGGAACTTGGTGGTATCTTCCAAATTTCGAGGCACTGGGCACTATCTTCAAAGTTGATCCAGTACATAAAGGACACCCTGTTGAAAGTGTCACCCAAATTGTTCTACAAAGTTCAAAGATCGTTACCCGAAAACCACTCCACCCAACAACAACAACAACAACAACAAGTATTCATCAAACAGACTACACCAGTCCACAAAGACTCCAACAACAACAACAGCAGCAGCAGCAGCAAGTTGTATTACGGATCATCATCATCAGATTCAAAATCCCAGTCTCAAACGATCTCATCGTCCATCTCATCCTCAATCCCTCCAACTAAAACTCCATCTTTGTCTTCCGCTGTATCACCCACACATCAACAACAAAGTCAGGCTCGAAATAAATATCAAAGCCAAACGACGTCACCGGTACTATCTATGCTATCCACATCTGTATCTAGAGATTTACACAAAAGCATCCCTTCTATCTCAGCTTCCTCGCCTGAAGATTCCGTGTCCATGTCATCGTCGAATCTATTGAACAACAATAACAACAACAACAACTTTGAAGGCAACCTTGTCGGAATGAACAACAATATCAACAATGGATTCAATGGATTCAATGAAATCGATTTCAATGTCATCTTCGATGAAAATGATTTGATTGCAATGAGTCCTAATAGTGATACTGGTTGTGACTGGGTTGACAAGAATGTTTTCGAATTTGGCGATTTCCAATTGAACTGACTGAATAACAATAATAATAATAAATTCACTCGTCTCCTCCGATTATAATTTAATATTTACAACTTATTTATTCATTTTTTCTATTTATTTATTTATTTATTTATTTATTTATTTATTTATTTATTTATTTATTTATTTATTTATTTATTTATTTACTTTCTTATTTATTTATTTATTTATTTATCTGCTTTCTATTTATTACTTCTAAACCATTCATTTGATTACTTCATTTTCACTGCCCCTGTTTTATTATTTGTTTACTTATTTATTTTGTCTTCAATCATCATTGTGAGGTTTCTTTATAAATTCAAAAGAAAAATATAAATATTACTATACAAAACTAAATAAGCGTTTTATTATTATTATTATTATTCACTCTACTCTATAGACAAAGGAGCCACCAAATCCAACGATCTCTTCAAGACACCTTCAACTCTACCTCTCAATGCACCAGACGCACACTCCACTTTGAAAGTATTGTAGTCAATCCGGGCCTCGTTCTTACCTATTTTAACCAAGCCGTAGTTCTCATCAATGTGGTTCGTAAAAGTATCTCCAAACTGCACTTGGAACAACTTACCTATCCTAGCCAGTCTCTCCTGTGGCGAATACGCAGAGGAGTCAACAATTTCTTCTGCTTCTTCTTCTGCTTCCATGTCCATTTCCTCTTTTTTATGTGAATGGGAATGGCCATGGCCATGGCCTTGGCACGATTTGGAAGAGATCTTCACTGATGAAGGTGACGAATCACAACTCATCAATATCGCAATGACAGAATCCGCAATCGTGTCATCAACCATTCCTGAATTCCACTCTACCGTAACAATACCAATCTGACTCTCTAAAGTTACCTTCACACTGTTCATGATCTCAACGGTGTACTCCTCTTCCTCCACATCTACCAACACTTTAACAAAACCAAACATCTGCGATAGTTGCCAGTTGATTAGATTCTTGTTCGCATCGCACCTCATACTCTGTCTCTGCTTCACCACGGTTGTTGTCAACCCTGAAAATTCACGAAGATCTTCAATCTTCAACAAACTTAAATCAAAATCTTTTTGAACCAACACCCCATTGATCGTTTCGTGTTCCTTTGGTAATGTCGTTGCCAACTGGCCCATCACTTTGGCAACTTTTTTGCCCTTGAAATTCAAAACCAATTTCGTACCGTTTCGTGGACTGTACACTTTCACTTCATCTTCTGTACCTTTGAACTTCTGATACTTCGACAATAGAGCAGACTTCAATCTACCCATAGGGTTGGACTCTCCATGCACCAAAACAATAGCCTTTGGATCAACCAACTCGATAAATTTAGAGTTCTGCTCGTAATCAACATGTGCAGCAAACGAAATCTCTTCCACGTTCATCCTTCTAGGAATCATCACATCGGGATTTTGGATCGATGGAATCTCCGATGGTTCGGTGATGATCGTTTTAGCCATCGTTCCTTCCACAGAATAACCTGTCATGATCAACGAATTTCTAGGATCCGGAGCCCAACGTTCTAGAATCTTACGAGATATTCCGTTCTGTAACATACCGGGTGACGCAATCATGACCGATGGTTGCAAATCATCCATCCTTTCGATATTCGTTATGTTCTTGATGTACTTGAAATGGAACGGATTCATATTGGTCTCGGTAAACTTCTTTCTGATGTTATCGTTCATCATGTTGACGTACCTTTGATAAACAGCCATACACTTCTTAGCCAAATCGGACGCATAGTAAATCGGCACTTTTTGTAAATCCTTGTTGTTCTGCCAGTACTCGTCCAAAATCAACAGAATCTCTTGTGCTCTACCCAAGGCAAACACGGGCAACAAGCATCTGCCACCGTGTTGAATCGTCGAGTGTATAATCGTAGTCAACGCCGTCTCTCTTTCAATTCTAGGAACGTGAGTAGCGGTACCGAAAGTGGCCTCGGTAATCAACAAATCCGGTCTCGACGGTGGCAACTCCGCTGAACTCAAATGTCTATCCTCCTCTCTCGAATAATCACCAGTAAACAAAAACTTCAACCCACCTAACTCAACAAAGAACATAGCGGCACCCAACACATGCCCCGCATGGAACGCAGTGAACCGTATACCTTCCACCTCAATAGTAGAATGGAAATCGATCGTCTCAATTCTGTCCAACGAATCGTTCAAATCCTGATCTGTATACAAAAACACGTTGGTGTTGTCATCAGGCGACCCGGAGTTGTCAGTTATGCTAGTCACCCTCACAAAATCGTTCAACAACCACTTGTAGATGGCTTTCGTTGGATACGTCATGAACACCCTTCCCTTGAAACCGGTGTGCTGCATCACATAAGGCAAAGACGCAGCATGGTCCAAATGGAAATGACTGATCAACAACACGTCCACTTTACTCAAATCAAAATCGTCGTAGTAAGGTAACGATTCAACGCCAGAGAATGCGGGATGCACTCCAGCATCCAACATGACAACTTTACCTTTGTACTCTACAATGTGGCAGGATCTCCCCACCTCGTTACCACCACCAAGGCAGTAGAAACTGAGCTTCTCATAATCGTCGTCATCCATCGGCGCAGTACTCATCTCTCAACAAATTCAGCTACCTGTTTATTCACAACTAACAAAGCAAAGCAAAGCAAAAACTCCTCTTCTCAATCCATTCCATTCCAGTCCAACTTTTCAAACTCCTCTTCAAGTTCAAGTTAGCGGAACCCTGCACAGCCTTCTTTCACGTCTGCCAACTTTTTGTGACGGTCGCGCAAGCTGGGTTTTTTCTTGCCAGACAAAACGGTTTGAACGAACACAAAGTTGCTGGCAGTGTTTAACTGCACTATTCAGACCGGATATCAGATGGGAAGATCGGGAACAAGACAATTATTTCAATGAGTGAAACAGCTACGACACCTGTGCCGGCATCAGAGCCCCTAGATTTGATAAAACTATGTTTGGACGAACAGATATACGTCAAGTTGAGAGGAAGTAGAGAGATGGTTGGAAAATTGCATGTAAGTCACAATTGTTAAACCTTTTTTTTGACCTTTCTATCTAACAATTACGATCGAATAACTAACAACATCCTTTTTAATTTCTTTAGGCATATGACTCCCACTGTAATATGGTGTTGAGTGACGCTGTGGAAACTATCTTTTACGTGCACGATTCCCAAACTGGTGAGATTAGATCCAAGACTAAGAAGAGCGATATGCTCTTTGTTAGAGGCGATTCGGTCATATTAGTCACCGATGCAGCTAACATCTAATAGTGAAATTCATTTCATCGATCAATTGGCGGCTTTTTACAACAAAACAACAGTTTATAATTCTACGAGGTGTTTTTTTTTACTCTATGTACTATTTATTTTTTTTCAATGTCAAATATTAAAGCAACACACTATATGAAAAAATACATGGTATGTCTTTACGTCTATTCAGCTCTTCTCTTGTGTTTTTGTAGCACCGTTTTTTTTCTGTGTTGATCCCTTTGATCTGTGGTATACAAAGGGTATTAGATGGAGTTTCTTCTTCTTAATATGTCCGCTTTATAAACTTCTTTTCTTCTGTTCTTAAACAAAGGTAGCTCACCTTTATCTTTAAGCCCTTTGAAATACTCATCTGCATACTTCGATCCAACCTCATAGATTTCATCAAATTTGCCAAAATCCAACGTTGCGTACCCTTCAATAGGCGGCCTCATATAGTAGCAACCTTCTGTGGCTTTAGCCTTCTCCAATGCATTCACACTCGCAACGTACGCCAACCTCATTTGAATATCCGTCATACTAGGAACGTTAGGATGCCTCGAAAATGGATTGAACTTGTTTAAAAGTACCCAAAGACCACTCAATGAATCCCCGTAATCCATCAATGTCCGATCGTCAACGGACCCAACGTCGA
Organism: Ogataea paraovalis; assembly: GCA_030565405.1. Taxonomy (NCBI): domain Eukaryota; kingdom Fungi; phylum Ascomycota; class Pichiomycetes; order Pichiales; family Pichiaceae; genus Ogataea; species Ogataea paraovalis. The sequence continues at coordinate 54,508 of JAJMBU010000042.1, read as the reverse complement.
CCGCAATCACCACCCGAGCTCCTCTACGTTTCATCTCCTGCACCGTCAAATTGTCAATGTAGCCTCCGTCTAACAACATGTTCCCGTTATCACTCAACGGTGGGAACAGCGTGGCTAAAGTCATCGACGCACGCACGTATCTCCAAGCATACCCACTAGTATGGATCTCCATCACAGACTCGGTGATGTTCGTCGAGTTGGCATAGTACTTGATCCAAAAATCTTCGATTCTGGAATCTCCCAAAGCTTTCCAAATGCCCCTGTTGAACTCGTGGCCAGTTAAATACGACGTCAATGGGATAGTCAAATCCATCAACGATCTCCAAACCGACCCCATCCGGTGTGCAAAGTTCTTCGCACGGGCGTACACTGGAACCAAATCATACTCTCTGGCATAGATTGCACCGATAAATGCCCCAATAGATGTACCTCCAATTAAATCAACAGCAATACCGTTAGCTTCTAATGCCCTGATGACACCAATGTGACTCAAACCTCTTGCACCACCACCGCCTAACACCAAACCAATGGCCTGCCCAGTCAAGATTCTAGCCAATCTCATAAAATCATCCTTGTGTTCTTGCAACGGTTGGTAGTACTTCTTGGACATGAAACTCTCCTTTGTTTGTTTCAAAGCTTGTAAAAATTCGTTGTTGTTGATCAATATCTCCATTCTGTTCTTCAAACGTGCAGTCGTTTCCGATATGATCTTGTTAGCTAGCACCACCGGTGGCTGCCTTAACGTAGATTGTCCAAGAAAATCGCCTTGGTGGTGTCTCACTGTACTCGAAGAATTCTTGTGAATTTGCATCTGTATATGATGATGTGAGTGAACCCAAATTCTATTCTTTAACCACTTGTTGGTCAACCCAGGCTCCACAGATCTCTCAGGATGCAACAAGATCAACTCAGTTCTAGCAGCATTCCTGCTCTTCACTAACATTCGTTCATACTCGCCAACATCTGGAGAACTATTCGAATCTGCTAACAACAAAACACAGTCACCTTGTTGAATGCATGTCTGTGTCCAATTGGAGTTAACCGGCGTATCAGCAACGTAGCACAAAATATCATACCTATCTTCCAGCTCAGAGAAGTACCCACTTTGCTTCAGTTTAGCTAACCTATCAAATGCATGTTTTCCAAGCCTATCCAAGGCAGATGTCTGGTTCAATATCTTAACCGACTTGCCAACTTTTTCAAACGCAACTGCAAGTCTCTCACCAAACTCCCAAACCGGTAGTCCGTACGTGATCGGCAAGATGGTGATCGTTCTATAGTTGTTAGCACTTTGAACCAACGGTTCATCTTTGATCAACGGAGCAATTGTAGGAACCCTATAATTGATCAGGTCATTATCAATACGATTGTAGACTCTGTTAGCCACGATTCTCGAGACTTTAACCATTATAGATGGGTTCGTCAAAGCGATCATTTCAAACAAAGCTCTTGGAATACGAGCCAATTCAGAGTCTCTAATTGCGACAACGGTGCTTCTTCTTTTTGTCTTCGTTAACACTTCAACTTCACCCAGCGATTCACCTCGTCCATGTTCACCCAAAATCTTGGATTCGCCAGTATTGGCCGATTCTTTGCCATCATCGGGGTTGTATATAGATCTAAATCTACCGTTTAAAACGATGTATATTCCATTTGCAGGGTCACCTTGTGTATATATCGAATGACCAGCAGAGCAATGCACCCATTCCAGAGAATAATCAGCAAGTAACAACCTTCTATCTAAAACGTTCAACAAATTTCTGGCCGTTGCTAATTGTAAGTAAGGGAATCTATCAATCAAGGAATCAAAAAACTCACGAGGTATAAACGCACAATATGCCCTTGCACTAGACACCTTAACGTTAATGAACGATTTGGAACCAATAAAAGTTCCTAAATAGCCAGCTATTCCACCTGGTTGGATAGAATAGATAAATTCCTCATGGAAAACTTCCTCTGTTGTTTCACCATCACTGTCTGGTTTCAAATAAGTGCAATCCAAAGAGCCGTCAATAACATAGAATATACCTGGTGTCTCTTGATTAGCTGAAATGATCACCGAATCTTTCGGTAAAATCATGATTTTAATTTCGTTTGCAATATCATCTTTGATGAGTTCAAAATCAGCTATACAAGTAGACGAAAATGATCTAGTTGAATCGTCGTTGTCAAGATCATCATGAAAGTTTGAACTATCACTTATCCTTGTTGTGGAAAAGGATCTAGAAAGAGAAGACTTTCGAGGCTTCGAAAACTTATCCTTCAATGGGTTGCTTATCACTGTAAGACCGGAAATCATTGGCGAGTTCATAACGGAACTATTGTTAACTGAGCTTGTTGCCAGATGTGGCAACGAGATTGTATTGCTGTCGATCCCTAAACATTGGCACACACTTTCAGCCAATGCTGCACGCAGGGATGAATCTTCAGTTTCTTCTTCTCCGGCTCCAGCACTAAACGATCTATCCCGTATTTCATCCATATCAATCGGAGAGAAGTCTAATGGGTTCTTTTTCTCCTTTCTTGATAGTGGAACATTGGAGAGTAAATCACCAGGATTCGATGAGTTTCTTGAATTCAAAACAAAATGTCTTGAAAGTGTACTTGACTTTCTTGCGTTTGATGATGCTAACAAGCGATCATAGCTCGAGCTTCTAGAATTTTTAGGCCTCGATTGTTTAGTTCTCTTTCTGGAAGTTGAAATATGATCTGACAAGCTACTGCTCATGTTGTCATCTGCATCTGAATTAAACGAATCTATAAATCTAATAGAATTGGTCGGTGAAGTCATTGGTACTCTGATTGGGTTTGAATTGTTTTTGTTCAATTTAATGGTTGATGGAACAGTACTATTTCTAGGAATTCCCCTTTCTGAATTCAAATTGGAGGATGTTGATGCCAGTGAAATCTCAGTAGTTGATGCATCTTTACCAATGTCTACATTTTTGAAACTCTGAATCACGCCATCATGCAAATATGATGGTAGATGGTAAGAAGCCCTATCGTTCAAATTCATTTCTGTCTTTATTATATCCCTTGTCAAGCCTAGGTAGTCATGCGATGTCTGGAACGTGACTTTATAAAGCTTCGTCAAAATCATCTGAATAATATGAGAAGCAGCGCTCGGATATTTGATTGCCACTCTGTGGAATGCCTCCTTTGGTATGATTGAGATCGTACATTGGCTCTCAGAAACAGCAATTAAAGATGGAGCATTGTGAGTTGGAGAGAGTTTCCTTGATAGAGGTGAAGGAGTATCCACAGAAGGTGTAGAATCATGAGCAGCATGTGGATCCAATCTGAAGTTGTCAGATGGTAAGGGCAAATTGTTGTTGGAAGAGCTTCTATGAGGGGTACCTTCCAGTTTTTCAGATGATGTCAAAAGATTCAAAATACTAATGAATGATGACAGTGGGACTCCACTCTTGATCTTATTTAGGAACTGATATCTGGTATCATCAACCACCACGGTATCTTTCAAGTTATCGTTAGCAAAAAGAGCTTGCTCACTCATTTCATTGCCAGTTTTACAGTAGACATCGATTTCACCTTCAACACAGATGGCAAACCCGGAAGTCTCGTCCAGAAATACTATTTCACCGGGATCCAACTTTTGAGTTTGCATACTCTTTGTCAGTTCGTTGAAAACTGAAGTTTCCAAAAACCCAAATATCTTGATTGCAGACAAGAATTCGTATAAAAATACACTAGAAGATCTACCTCTCCCACCTTCTGAAGATGTGTTCACAAAAGTTTCTATCAATGGTTCTTGTCTCTTAGGTTCTTCTGGTAATCTTGAATAGATGGTTAGGTACTTGTATCGTATGTAGGAGTAAGTCGCTGTGATGATGACCACCGTGACGATCAACAATGTTGAAAACGACAATCGCACCTCGAAAGTGTACGACAAAATAGTGTATATGAACGAAGGCACATAGAATAGTATATTTCCTAGCAGCGTGAAGAAGTTGACACTAATGTGCCAGATCAGTCTGGAAAGAAGGGAGTACCGAGGAACTTCTTGTTCCACCGGGGTGAAACTTGCTAGCAGTTCCGACTCCGACTCCTGCAACATATATAAAGCAACTTGATCCGAATTTGTGATGATGATAAAAAATTCACCTGCAATTGAACCACAGAAAAGGCTTGTGTATGGATATGGACGAGTAAGTGTTCTTCTTACTTGCTGGAAAAAAAAACAAGAAACTCAGCCTGTCAGCTAACGAGCTGGAAAATAGCAAAGAATAATTAACCACCGATTACGTCATACGAGCCGCTTCCATCAGCTTTCTTTTTTGCTAGCATACTCCACATTATGTAATCATCCCCCGAGCAATCGAAAACGTGGTTTCCAACTGCAGTCTAATACTTCAATCTTGCAAGTCTAGCTGTCTACATATATATCGATATATATATATATGTTTAGTCTCTTTTATCAGGCAGGTGTATATTGGGATGGACAAATAGGTGTCGATTACTATTTTGGACTTACAGTAAAAGTAAAAGTCCATTGGTAAGAAAAAGGCTCATCATTTTTTTGCTTGGTCACCTCTTCAAACGTCATACGGCCCAGTCATCAACGTTACTGTAATCTATCTGATGCGTTCCGATGTCTGAGTTATCCGTTAGGTAACTCTATGTAGTTACTATATATATATATATATATTTACTTTACCAATAGAGCTGGCTACTCCTCTCGTACACGGGGGAACGTCGAAACTTAAGATCTATCATTGTTTGTACAAATTAGGAATCCGCCGCTCGAGACTACCCCACTTCATTTGTGTCTCTCTGCTTTTTGAAGCTAATTTTGTCTATGACTGCAACCCTTTGATGTGAAAACTTATAAAGCTGTATCGCTTGGGTTGTGTAACCAGTGTCATTGGTTTACTTGAACAGTCTTGGGAGCCCTTTGAATAATTAGAGTTGCTATTATGCGGAAGCAAAACACCCACAAGCACTTGATGTATCACTAATGTATACATATAGCGAGATAAATACCTGTGATAGTCCAAATGGTAATAGGAGTTGTATTCATCAAATTATATAAGGGGCTATAAAATAAAAATACTTTTTTTAAACGGGGTAATTTCACGGGGATGGGAACGGATACTACTGACTCAGTTATAACATCGTTAATTGAATCTCGCTTGGGTACGACTTTATCTAATAGTACTTTGATTAGTTCCCTAGTTTTATATTGTTTATAGACTTCTGTTTTATTAAATTATTTTAGATAGACAAATAGATATATGGGGTTTATTCGATAATAAAATGTGGTAAGGGGATACACGAGTGTACAAATAGTAACAATAATAATTGTACATTTTTGGTCTGGCTAGAGCATGTCCCATTTAGTACAGAAGTCTCTCCTCTTTATTTAAGCATGTATACTAGAAAATGTCTATTTAATCATCTGATAATTATCATCAATAATTTGCATATTCTACAGGATCATATGCACCGAACATTAGAAGAAAGAAGTACTTCTAGGATTAGCAGCAGGAGTGAAACTCCAGAGCAATGTTATGATGTTGTTCAAGTATAGTCAGTTTCAATATCTAATGATAATAACTCATCTATATTCTTGGTGTTATTGTTCTGAGTGAAAAGAGATCACTATACATAATGAGAATAATAAAAATAATAATAATTCATCTATCATACTCATATAAAGATTGATCTATGCTATCAAAAGAAGGAAGACAAAAAAATAAATGCGTAAACCCGGAATCGAACCGGGGGCCCAACGATGGCAACGTTGGATTTTACCACTAAACCATTTACGCTTTTCGCTGACAGAAATTGGCAAAACTTCAATTTCACAAATTCTGTATCGCGGAATATTAGGTCACGTGACATTACGGCATACTTGATGTCAAGTCACGTGGAAGGAAAAAATATTATCAACGAAAAGCGTAAATGGTTTAGTGGTAAAATCCAACGTTGCCATCGTTGGGCCCCCGGTTCGATTCCGGGTTTACGCATTTATTTTTTTGTCTTTCTTTTCTTTGCTAATTTTAGTCTTTTAAAAGTTAGTGGTCGATCCAGTACTCTTTTTTTCTCTTTTGTAAATTCCAAAACTAAAACAGAATGAATAGAAGATCTGATGTATCACAATAAGGCAAGCTTTTAATAAATGAGTTTTTGAAAGCCTCGAGATATAATAATAATTGATTTGTATATGATTTAAAATTCGGGAAAGAGTAAATTTGCATGTATGAGAAATAAATGGCTCACTTACTACTCCAGTGCTCTAATAAATGGGCCTAAAAACAAGAATATTGGATTGATTATTATTGTTGTTGTTATTGTTGATGGATGGATGTATGTTACGGGTGTAACAAATTGTTTCATTTCATGTGATTGAAGTTAGACAAGAAATATAAAGAATGCTTGTTGTAAGGAACGTGTGATGAGTTGCATTGTGTTAAGAAGTAAAGAATTATTATTTGGTTAGCTATCAAAGTAGCTCTTAAATTTGAGTCAACTTTATGAAAATGTTTTGTAGTCAGAATATATTTCACTATTCTGGATTTGTTATTATTGAGTTAAAAAGAAAGTTTCTGGATTTTCCTGCTGGGCACATCGTTTAATCAACATTTGAAGTTTCCATACATCACTAATATCACCCGAATATACTTTTTATTAAATCGCTCATCAATGATATATCCAAAATATCTAAGTATTCCGCTTTATTTGAGCCTAAACAATATAATTCGATAATTAAGTAGATGTTTTCTTAAGGGCGGTTACCCGGCTTTTTGGTCACAAGCTTACGAAAAACGTTTTCTTGATTTCCTCTGGTTTGCCGTGCCAGGAGCTAAAATCAATCATAGCTGTGGGGAGTATTCGGAGACAAAGGATGAATGGCTTTTACAAGTGGATTTCCTACTCATTTTTTATTTGTCATAACTTCTTTTCTTATGTCGATCACTGTCTGAAAGCTGTCGATAGAAGATAGATGACAGGTATAACAGCTGTCGAGCCATCAAATTGAACAGCTGAACCATCAATAAAACTACAGCTTTCTCAGCAAGTGTAAAACATAACAAAAAGAACAAGTAATAAAAAAAATAATAATTTAACAACAACAAGATAACCGATAATCTTCTCGGTGTGGTGGAAGTTGCTATCTCGGCTGCCTCGCTGAAAATTCTCCGTTTCTCCAGGAATGAGAAGGCAACAAGACACGAAGACCACTTGGGTCTGGTGTGTCTCCTTTCTTCCTGAGCACATCTACATGCCAATATATACAGATAGATATACGCAAACATCCAAGAACAAACAGCCTTTAACCCACGCAGCAAGCACATTCTTCTGAGAAAAAGGCAGCCAAACCAACTAGAACACGGGGTGCAAATATCGGAGGAGGGACAAATGTTTTTGAGAGAGATATAGGGGGTGCAACACAGGGTGCGTGAAACCGACCACTTTTTTTTTCTTTTGTGTGAGTCTTTCACGATGCAGTTTCTCTCTTCGAAGTAACATGTATATGATTATGATGTGTATATAAGTGTGTATGATGTACCACATCCCTGTCCGTTTATCCCCTTTTGTTTCCATAGAGAAGTCTCACTAGTGCTCCACGATGGCCATGAGGACGATCCTGCCGAATGCCGCAACTCTCACTCGGTCTTTTATCCCTCGTCATTTCAAATTCCAGCCCCATCTTCACAACTACCACCACCGGTTGCTATCGAGACAGCTCTCTACAAGTTCTACTCAAAACAATCATGTTACGATCCTCCCTGTCAGCCAGTTAACCCAAAGGCAGTTTCCCGAATACGTTACCAACCCTCACTCTTTCTTCAAAAGCCTGCTTTGGAGACAACCTCCTTCCAACATTCTTGTTGTAAAGAAACCATGGCAAAGAGACGTCCGCAAGGCGATGGTCAAGTTCGTCAAACATATCAACGCCGACTATCCATCTTGTAATGTTATCGTGACCCAGGAATGTGCTGATGAATTAGAACAAGATTCTGATACTTTCGGTGAATTCAACCCGGATCTGAAACTAGTTTTGCATACTGGATCCACAGATGAGATTGTCTCCAAAGCTGATCTGATAGTCTCCCTTGGTGGCGATGGAACCATCTTGAGGGCCGTCTCCATGTTTTCCAACACGAGCGTGCCCCCAGTACTATCATTCTCATTAGGTACACTTGGATTTCTTCTACCGTTCGATTACTCTGATCACAAGACGGCCTTCAAAGAAGTTTTTGAAAGCCGAGCCACGATTCTGAACCGTGAACGACTCGAATGCCACATCGTGAAGAAATCCGCACAGCTGACACCAGAGCAACAAAAAGAGGAGTCTTATTACAAGTCGTTCAACTCTTCAAAGCTAAAGATCCATGCAATGAACGATATCGTCCTACATAGAGGTTCCTTACCGAGCCTCATCTCGTTGGACGTGCACGTTAACGGCAACTTCTTGACCTCCACTACGGCAGACGGCCTCATCTTTGCAACACCTACAGGATCAACAGCATACTCATTATCGGCAGGTGGATCCATCGTCCACCCAATAGTGCCATGCATGCTGCTCACTCCGGTGTGCCCTAGATCTCTTTCATTCAGACCATTAATTCTACCTTCCACTTCTCATGTGGTTGTCAAAGTGAGAGCTAAGAAAGGTACGTCACCAACATCATCGACAACAGCACACCCACTGACAGCAAAATTATCGATCGATGGAATCCCACAGCTGAAGTTGCTACCGGGTGATGAAATCCACGTTGTTTCCGAATCAGGTGCCATTCTGGATCCTTCTTGGACTCTACCTGATACCATCAAGCGTGGTAGTGCCAATGATGGAAACAGTAAGGAAGCCACTGGAATTTGGTGTGTGGCTAGAACGAAAGGCGATTGGGTTACCGGTATCAATAATTTGTTGGGTTTCAATTCTGGGTTTAGAAGTATCAATGATAGTGGGGCAAAATCCAGGATTTCTATTGATGATGAATGATAATTTTGTAATGCTTTTAATAGTGATAATAGAAAAATAAAAAAAAAAATATTTGCTTATATATACAGATTAATTTTTAGGCTCGGTAAAAAAAAAGCTATTCTTATATTCTTTTACTTTTTCTGCGGAAAAATAATACATAGATAAACTATAAAAAGTACAAATTTGAAAATATATATCTTAAGGAAGTTTTTTTTTATTATGATTTTTGATTTCGTTCAGACCTTGTCCACATTTGAAGTCCCATCTGAGGTTGCAGTTGTTGATTGAACAATGGTGGCTGAAGTTGGGGCAGACGACGACCCGTTTGTAGCAGTTTCAGTTGTTTCTTCTTTCTTATCCACCTCCATCTGATCTTTATTTTCTTCCGTTGGAATAGCCGTGGAAGCAGCAGAACTGGTAACAGGCCCATCCTTCTCCTTCTCTTCATCTTCTTCCAACTCTTTCATCATCTCATCAGCAGCATTCTCATAGTAACTTTGTGGGATTATCGGCACAGATGCGGCAGTTTTCTTATCATCAACTATATCTTTATAATCTGTAGAGTTCTTAGCATTCACGGCATCTTCATCCTTATCGTAATACTCATCATCACGCTCCACCCTCTCATCGATGGCCTTCTGTGAACCTCCCCTCGTATCGATAGCCTCCTTCGTATCCTCTTCAGGGTCATCGTCAAAATCAGCTAGATCCCTAGGAACGTCCTGCATTTGCACCGATGGTGCATGTTTAGTATTCTCCAAATTCGTATAGATCTGAGTCAAGATCCTGTTCAAGTACTCTGCAGAGTTTGCATTGTGCATATTCGATGGTCTGACGTCCAACTTGTAATCCGGTCCAAAATACTCATAGTAATCGTTGAAAGGTAATTCTGGATCCAACAACGTTTCGTTCAACAACCCAGTCTCAAAGGACCATGTTCTAGCAACGTTTCTCATGGTATAACCACCACCACCAACAACCATCATTGGAATTCCAAACGATTTCACATAGTTGATACAGTTGGCATGACCTTTCATCGACAAATTGAAACAACCCAATCTGTCACCAGACAACGAATCACCACCACATTGCAAAACAACAGCTGAAGGTTGGTACCAATCCATGATCCTCTTGATAACAGGTTCAAAAATCGATCTGTACGTGGCATCGTCGATACCGTCCCTCAGTGGAACGTTCACCGCATGGTATTTACCCTTACCAACACCAATATCACGCAACTCACCTGTACCAGGGAAGAACTCACCGTACTTGTGGAAGGAAGCAGTCATCACACGATCAGTCGTATAGAAGGCCTCTTCCACACCGTCACCATGATGAACGTCAATATCGATGTAAAGAACTCTAGGATGGAACCTCAACAACTCAATGATACCCAACACAATATCATTCACGTAACAGAACCCAGAAGCTTCTGATTTCTTAGCATGATGTAACCCACCAGCATAGTTGATTGCAATGTCACATTTGCCTCTGTTCAATCTTGCTGCTCCTTCCATGGACCCACCACCAGATATACCACAGTATTCAAACAATCCATCAAAAACGGGGCAATCGTCACCAACGTTGAACTTTGCCTGCTCCTTTGCAAACATATCAAGGTTATCCGGCGTGACTCTGGCCAAAAAATCAATGTATTCGTCAGTATGAAATTGGCACATTTCTTGTCTGGTGGCTGGTTTTGCACGGTAGATCTCCATCTTCTTGTAAAGGCCATAGTTCATGATCAACGAATGTGCCATTCTTATTCTATGTGGCTTCATAGGGTGACCAGCACCGTAGGCATAATTGCCAACATCGGAATCGTAAAAGTAGGCAACACCTGATAAGAAGAAGATATCGTTAGTAAAAAATGTCAATCGTTCACTTTTTCAGAGGAAAATTTGTTCAGTATACTTACGTTTCTTGTTGTTAGGGTTGACGGTTAGGTCGTCAAAGGGTTTCAGCTCAAACACCATCGTTGATCCCTGACAATACAAAAAAGCAAACGGTATAAATTGTGAATGAAGCAATCAATGTCCAATAAATAAGGCAAAAGGATAATTCTACATAACATGTAATTTTGAAGATCTGTGGTGAAGGCCGGGTAATCATGAGACATATTTCAGTTTTGTGGCACGTGACCTATATCCAATCTATTCGTTACCTTTTTTTGCTACTTTATTCATTTATTCTGCTAATAAGTTTATTATCATAAGATTTGGCTTTCATTAAATACTGTGGATTTTAACTTTTCTATACATGGGGTATCTCCGTCATGCTATCTCGGTACACCTGTTTCTGCTGGTTCCGGTGCTTCGTGATCGAATCCGACAACCGTTGCTGTAGTTCGCTTTCCTCTTGGATCATAGCGTACACCGCCTCATTAAACTCGTAACTCAACCCATCGGTATGACCCTGAGAGGTGACTCTGATTGGTAATATCCATTCTTTCCAAGTGTTGCCCATGACAGACTTCCAATTTCTCTTGTAACCCAAATCGAACACGTTTCCTATCCTTGTTGATGTCTTGCTTGATTTGTAACTTTGAAATTCGTAAGCTTCTATCGTGGTTTTGTTCTTTAGCAGCTGATACAACGTGAACAGAGCAAAGATCAAGACGCACAAGCCGAATATTAGACCCAAGATGAACACAAACACAATATGCAAGGAGAACAACTCCTGTGGCAGGGACTCCGAATAGAAGATCCCGTAGAGAACAACAGCAGATATCCAAGTGATCAGCACCAAATATATCGTACAGTATGCTAAAAATTGCATGAAGAACTTGTGGTTTCTAAATCCAATACACGTAGCAAACCAAGGGCAGTGGTGGTCCATTCTCAAGATACATTTCCCACAACTCGAACAATGATGACACCTGTCAGGTTTCCAGACCAGACACTTGTTACAAAATCGGTACCCACCGTTCTGTTTCACTGTTACCGAATTAGAAGTCAGTATATCTGGTGGTGCTTGCATCGTCTGCGACTGTGCTGGTGATCCATCAGCCCCTTGTTGGTATCCGAAACAACAGAGTTCTGAAAAATCCAGTGGGGATCCGGGACCTATGATGATCACCAAATAGTATGATACCAACGAGAGAATCAACAAGGTGGATGTAAGCACAGATAAAACCAACTTGGGCAAGGCACTGCCTATGATGGGAGTGAAGATGACTTTGAAAAGGATGGCATAGCACGACCATACGAGCAAACTGGTGCAGAATGCCTTTGGAAAAGTCGATGCCAGGAGACAGCAGAATTGTGACAGCTGCATCATTAACAAAGATGTAAAGAGTAGTATAATAAATAGAATAGTTAATAAATAAATAAATAGATAAATAAATAAAATAAGTAAATCGTTGCAGCTAAAAAAGTAAAACATTAAAGGACACAAAATTGAAAAGTGAAATACGCCATGCGCCACGCGCCACTCCCTATAATCCGCTGCGCCACGGATATCAACAACGCCACACCTTCTTTCCCTTTGCGGACATCCATTTCCTTCGTCTATTCTCCATACTTCTCCAACAACTCCCGTCTTTTGGCAGTCCTCACCAACTCATCTTCCTCCTGCTTCTTCTTCATCGCAAGCATCAGACCCGTAGGCGACACCTCGATTGTGTGCTCCAGGTCAGTTATGGCAGGAGCCTTGTCGTCACCGTCGTTATCCCCTACATTTGTTGCATCTTCCGACATCAGTTTCTCATTTCGTTCTTCCTGTAAGCCACGTGCAAAAATTTTCATCTTCTCAAACTCTTCAGCTTCACCGTTCAAATACCGAACAAATTGACCTCTGTCGTTCAAGTAACCTTCTTTGAGATCTTTGTAAACTCTGGATTTCGGATTGAACCTTAACTCTTCACCGGTCTTGATCACTTCCAAGTACCTGGCTTTTTCGTCTAACGATCTAGCAGAAATCTTACTACCTTCTTTTGCAGCCAAGGGGTTCAATAGAGAGTTGGACAGCAGTATACTACTCGATGCTGATGACGTCTTTAAATTTGGATTCGAGCTAGACACCTCAGAAGATATAGACGGTATCAACCCGAGCTCGCGCATCTCTTCCAATTCGTCCTCATCTAACCCTTCTACCAATTCCTGCTGTTTCCTAATTGCTTCTTGCTGTTCAAGCTCTTTAGATTTCATGATCTTCAACTGTGCATCGTAATCAGCCACAGAATCGTATCCATGCCATCTATCTTTCTTAGCATCCCAATCATTGGATTCTTTCCTGAGATAAATTTCATCATCATCTTGAGCACCAGGACCATCTTCTGTCCCATACTCTTTCTTCTCGTCTATAATATTATCACGATATCTATAGCTTACTTTTCTTGGTCGTTCTAAGCAATCTCTTTTGGTGTGTTTCAAACTTCCACAATTTTCACACCCACGATTGGCATTTTTACTTGTGCTCTTATCCCTTCTGTTTAATCTCCTGCTTTTAGGATCTAATTTTTCATCCTTTATTACTTCAAATTCATCGTGGATTCCAAGTCCTTTTCGAGGTTCGTTATTCTTGACAATTTCTGCATCATCATCGGGCCGTAATCTTTGATGTTTCAATCTATCCTTCACTTTGGCATTCTCTTCAGCTATCTCTTCTTCTGTTTTCCGTCTACGAGAATTTGAATCCACAGTTAACGATTCCGATTCGTAGTACCATGGTTTAGAGGCAATGAAGTTTGGAATGTAGTCGTTGATTCGCTTGCCGTTGGCATCGTAGGTTGGCTTCTTCTTCATCATGCCACCTCTTCCGCCTCTACCCCCTCCTCTATTGTTATTGCTCATCGTTTTTCTGTGGATGTGTATATTTGAACAAAGTACGATCAAAAGCCAAAGAAACAAACATAATAAAAGAGGCCTCCAAAGTTCAAACAGGAATAAAATAATTCTAGCTTTCAAAACAGATTTGTCTGCGCACGCCCTTTATCTTGAAATTTTTTTTTATTTTTATTTTTTTTATCTGTTATTTTACTCTATTTCTACTTATCTCTTTCTGTCGGAGTATTTTTCGTAGTTTAGTACATATAACATCCATTGACTACGAATATGGTAACTGGAACGATAAAAACATCGGCCTTTGTGAAGAAGCTTGCGTCAAATGACCGCAAGACTAGAGATCAAGCCTTTGAAACTTTGAGAAAGTATCTATCCTCTAGAACAGCATCGAAACCACTTACATACCTAGAATACCAAAAACTATGGAAAGGACTATACTACACCATGTGGTTTAGTGATAGACCTCGTCCACAACAGAGACTAGCTAACGAATTAGCATCTTTGTTTTCACAGTGTATTTCAAAGGACAGTTTCTGTGAGTTTGTCAAAGCATTTTGGGACATCGTTTCTAAAGAGTGGCCAGAATTGGACCAGTGGCGTGTTGACAAGTTCTACATGTTGATGAGATTTGTGGTGAGGGAATGTTTTATAAAACTGCAAGAGGAAGAATGGGATCCTGTGCTTGTGGATGGTTACATCAAAGTTCTGATGGATGATGGAGGAGTCTTGAGCGGTGATAAAAAGATTCCAAATGGTGTGACATACCATATCATTGATATTTGGATTGACGAATTGGAGAAGGTTATATTTAAAGATATGGATGACGATGATGATGACGATGACGAAGATGAAGAGGATGTGGAAGCCATCGCCAAGAAGGAAATCGAGTTAAAAAGGTCGAAAGTGGATGCCGTTCCTATGAACAAGATATTGGAACCTTTCACCGTGTTGAGAAAAGGTGCATTGCTCAAGACACTGAGATTGAAGATCAGAGATGACCTGTTGTTAGATGCCAGACTAGAGGAGTGGGGAGTTGCTACAGGAGAAGTCAGACCTGGAAAGAAGAGTAGCAAGACGAAGAAGGAGGAGCAGAAGGAGAAGGAAGACGAGGAGGAAGACGAGGGAGAAGAGGAAGAGGAAGAGGAAGATGAAGAAGAAGAGGAAGAATGGACAGGATTTGGCAATGAGTGATATCTGCCTCCTAAACAGACAGATGTGTAGATAGATAGTGTACGTGATATGCATATATACAAACAACAAAAGAGACGTCGTAGAGCACTGCACGTGCATGCAATAGAGATAAAAACCCCTACACAGAACACCGCAAGTAGAAACGTCGATCGACTCCCAATGATGGCAGAAAAAGCAGAAAGGGGCAGAAAAGGCGCGTCGGCACGAAAGCGAGAAAACGCGGCCAACGTGCACTTCTTCCAACAACTCGACGCTTTCCAAATTCTTCAACTCGATTCAATCCAGTTTAAGCACCTTTCAACTTACGTGGTTTTACATTTGAATATCCTATCTTATTATACATCTCAAAGATACACACATATATACAATGGCTGAATTTGAAAAGTTAACCGAAGCACCAGTTGAATTCATCAGAGACGGTACTCAATTCATCTCCAAGTGTACCAAGCCATCCCAGAAGGAGTACTTGAAATTGGTTAGAGCTGTTGGATTCGGTTTCTTGATGATGGGTGTTGTTGGTTACGCCATCAAGTTGATCCACATTCCAATTAGATACTTGATTGTTTAATTCTATTTTTATTTAATGATGAGGATGTTTTTTTGTTAATGGTATTATTTTGGAAGGGTAGAAGAGAAAGAAGGTGGGTGGGTGGATGTATGGTGGTTTGGTTTAACATATAGGTTGGTCGGTATTTTTAGTGGACATGAAATCTTTTTATTTTGAAGTTGATTTGACCCATTTTAGACAACTTTTCAGAGGATTTTTAGCGGGCGATCACGGTATTATCGATCGATACTCTCATTACGTTAATCACCACCAACCATACTACCCAATCGATCGATCTATTGATACAAGAGATGTCAAAATTATTGCATAGTTAGTTTTCCTTGAGTTTTTTTTATTATTATCTCCTTAATGTTGTTTTAGTTCTGATTTAACTGTTATTTGTGACTTGTAGACTTAACATTTTATTTTAATTATATTCTGCTTTCAGTGTTACTGTGCTTTTTCCACTACGATGAAATCATGGTGAAATGGTTCTTAATAAGTGTTCCACCAGGTTCGTTGTGGTACCACAGTAAACCACGATAGCTTCACCGAAGTGAGAGCAATCTACATACGAGTCCGGGGTGAATGCCGATTGTGAACATCCACCAATTCATCCACCAATTTTACTCCCAATACCAAAAGAAGATAGAATCTATGTTGAAACAAATTATATACTCTTGCAGACTACACAGATCGAACAGTTACATTATTGCGACTTCAACTTGATGAAGATATAAAAGTTAATAAATTAAAAATGTTGAGTCAATCCTTGCAGTAATTCTCATCCGGCGACACGAAGGCCAAACCTTAGAAGATAACAAAGATCTTCAGATGAACCACTGCACCCAAGATTAACCAACCTTTGTTCTCCAGACCAATGCTTGTCGAACGAACTCCTAAGTTTCCAAAGAAATTCGAACAAACGATCGTATCCCGATTGTCATGGGCCCAGAACGCCCTCTTGTAAACAAGAGAGGTTCAACCTCGATAGGATGCTGTAGTGATCGCTCGTGAATGGCTGTGTTTTTGCGTTAAAGAAAGGAGAACAAATCAAGAGTAAGCAGTAAGAATGAACGTTCAACACCTTCTATTTTTATACCCGCAAGATGGGTGAAGAGTGAGAAAAATTTTTTCAGAGGTAGTAAACATTATTGGTTTGTACACGTCCATACTCTTTGAGGGTCTTTCGATTAGCTTTACTCTTTTTATTATATATATATAACTATATCTTGTTGCTATCTTAATTCTAATACTATATTATTATTAACCTTTTACTCGATTAAGCTTCCGCATTATTGGATCTTTCTGGAGGATGGATCTCATGTATGTGAACGGTACTGCTGTCCAACCCTTCGATATGGGTAATCTGCAACGGAGTAATGAAAATCGTCTGCGTCTTTGGATTCTCTCCAACTTTCTGCAAGATCAACTTCAAAGCAAGTCTTCTATTGACTTGATCCATGAACACATCAAACTCATCCAACCCTCTCACTTTAGACTGCATCGGCTTCCAAATAGCAAGTAAGAAAGCAATCTGTGCAAACGATTTCTCACCACCAGAAAATGATTCAACGTTTCTCAACTTTTCCGTTGCCTTCGTAGAAACTCTTAGAGTCAACTGAGCCCTATTGAAATCGAAATCGATCTTCCCTGTAAAACCTCTCAACTTCAATGCTGATTCGAAAACCGAGTTAACTTCTTGAATTAAAAGACTGGCGGTCGACGTTAGATTCTCCAATCTTGCCTGTAATGAAGATGCAATGTTGTTATGCAGTTCAACCAATTTTTCGTACTTCAAGAGAATATCGTTGTAGTTCGTTCTCTCCCGAATAACATTCAACTTCGCTTGCGATCTACTAATTCCAACCTCTTTTTCAATCTCATCCAAACGTTTGACAATAATTTCAATCTCTTGATCAACTTTTTCAATGGTATCACCTTCTTTTAGATCTGCATCTTGCCTCGTACAATGGGACATCGCCGTATCCGTCAACGTTTCAATTATTGGTGGCATGCTCACTTCGATGAAATTTTTAAGCGTATTGATATCTTCTTTATTACGATCCGTATTCAACTTCATTTCGTTAATCGACTCTCGAGAATTTTCAATGGTCAACTGCGTCTGATCCATCAAACTTTTGCACTCATCTTTCTTACGCTCTAAATCTCTCAACTTATGAGACATGCCCGTGAATGCCTCCTTGTCAGATTCGTACTTGGCAATCCGTTTGATCTCCTCTTCTTTCAAAGCTTGAATCTGTTGCACATTCACTTGTATCGTCATTTGAAGGTTCTTCTGTTCATCAATATAAGAATCCAACTTACCACTACCATCTTCAAGTTCTTCCAACCGGTCCTCTAATTTACTGATGGACTTCTTGATCGAAGTAATTTTCTCCCAGTTGGCTTTCTTCTTGGTTTTCAGTTCACGCATCTCATTAGAATACCGGGCTTCCCGTTCCTTCTTTTCCGATTCAATTTCACGTAACTTGGTGATGCTGGCTTTAATCTGATTTTCAAGTTTGATAGATTGAGTCTCTAAATTACCCACTCTGTGTAAAGGGACCATGTTTACCGATCTACGTTGAATTGGATCCGTTTGTAAAGTTCCATTTCTCTTTGAAATTCTCAAAGCAGACCGTTCAACAAAACAAATCACCGCAGCAATCTTATTTTCATGGTCATTGAGTAGCACCTTTTCAGCTTCATCTCTATCTTCGATCAATAACGTACTTTGAATCCTATTTGTGTCAACCATCAAACATTCGATCGATCTATCTTCAAACTCTAAAGTGTCAAGAATCTTCAAATGATTACCTTTGGGAATAGAAGCCGAATAATCAAACGACTCAGAGCGTCGAACTGTAATATCAGGTTTCTGTTTCATGCCTCTCATTCTCTGCTTCAAAATACCAGATTCGTTTAAATTTTCAACGACAAACGTGGTTAGCAAACGTTGGAAAATCGTCTCCAACACCCACCCCCATTTATCGTATTCCACTTTAAGAGATATGCTCATCCCAACAGGACCAGCCATTTTACTTTGAAAATTTTTGCCGTTAGATGAAACCCATCTAATCAGCGACGCCATCTCTTGACCAAATGTTTCGACTCTTGAATTCTGTTTGTTTTTCATATTCGATACCGTTTGCTTCAAGTTGCTGATATCTCCATTCAATTCCTCGATTAATGTATCGAAATCTTCTTTACTCTTTCTCTTTGAAACTTCCAAGGACCTTAATTGTTCCTCCATTCGAAAATCATCAGATTCCATTGTTTTTAAGAGGGTGGTCTGTCTCTTTTTAGCAGCATCGTATTTTTCAAATAATTCACCATTATTTCTTTTCAATTTCTCCTTTTCTTGTCCAATTTTCTTTTCTATCTCTTTCAAATTTTGATTATCAGTGACAATTTCAGTTTCGTACGACTGGATCGTCTTTTGAGTTTTCTTCACTGCTTGCTGAGACTGAGTTAGTTGTTCTTTTAGTGTCTGTTTGGTGGTCGAAGCTGAATCCACATCGTGTGTTAAACTTTCGAATTCATTTTTGAGCCTGCCCAATTCACTTGTATTTTTAACTATCTCTTCTTCAAGCTTTTCAATGTTATATGTTGCATTACCCAATTCCACTTCACGATCTGCGAGAACGGTTCGAGCCTGTTCCAAATTTTGTAACTTGCTATCAACTTCAAGCCACAGTCTTTTACCAGAAAGAAGGTCTTGCTGTTGTCTAAATTCATCCGAATTCTTAAAATTGGTCCAAACTTCTAAAGCTGTATTCAATTTTTCCTTTGCCTGTGTAAGAATCTCGCCGTCTTGTACGATCTTGTGGTTAATTTCCTTCACGTCGTTCTGTAAAGATTTCACGTTATTGAAAGTTTCTTGTAACCTTGTTCCTTCCATAAAATATTTGAATTTACCTTTATCGCTCGAATGAGCCAAAAATGTTTTCGCTTCAGTCTGTGTTAAAATAGTCATCGGATTTGCGATAGTGATGTCGAAATAATCCAGTATTTCCTCTATAGACTGTTTCTTCGTAGATCTCGTTTTGCCTCTTTCGTCTTTAATATTACAAGTGGGGGCCTTATTAACAGAGATCACCCTTTCAATGATGATCCTCTTACCAAACTCCTCGGGTTTATAAGCTTCTGAACCTTCGTTCTTAAAAGTGACAATTGCTCTAGCAACGTTCTTGCCATGCATGATCAAACTTTTCAACGAATTACCACGATCGGTTTCATTAGCTTTAGCTCCAAGAGCCACAGATATACCCGTCAAGATGGCCGACTTACCAGAACCGTTTCTACCAATGATGAAGTTTGTCTGTTCCCCGAAATTCAAATGGAAGGCCGAATGGCACATGAAGTTATATAGTTCTAACTTCAATATGATTCCTGCCCTAGCAGGCTTGTCATCAGCAGCATCGGCATGATATCCATTCGAGTGGTTCGTCTGCGTCATAAAACCTGCAGTTCTTCGCTTCTTCAACTTTCGTGTCACATTTTGGGTAAATTGCTCGTTAACGTCGATCTGGGAATCCTGCACAAAGACATGCGGGGTATCCTCTTTGTGGAAATTGGGTTCTTCTTCTAACCTTGCCCTCTTCCAACGAGAGGACCCATTCACGGCAGCTGCATCAACGACAGAATCCAGTCCGTTCGATTCAGCACCGTCTATCGCGTTACCACCGTTGGATGAAGAAGAAGATGGAGGAGTTGCTGATCGCGTCATAGAGCTCTTGCTGAAAGGTGATCCGTCCACTGAGTCCAAAGCTAAAGCCTGCGAGTGCGTCATTCAAACAGAGCCAAACTGAAATGGAGGGAGAAGACGAAGTCAACGACCCAGATTCGAGACACGAATTGAAACAAAACACGAAAGATTATAAAGTTATAGTTCCCTGGCACAAATAATTTAATTAACAATTTGTAGAGCATAACATCCATGCACCGTTTACTATTCCCACCATAAATTTATGAATTATTTATATACATGCAATTAGATCGAGATGCATGCATACCAATATTATATCTCCATCTTTCATCTTATTTTCCACCAAACAATCTCGTTGGTTAGGCAATTCGTTGGATTCAACCACTACAGACACCTTCTAAAGCTCCCTGTTTGGTTATCATAAAATGAGCAAAGTGGTGAGGTCTGCCGTTGCGACCGCAGATTTGGCATCGCTGGACTCCAAATGGGTGCTACGCTGGAAGAAAGCCACCAACAACAGGTCTCTCAACCCAAGGAAGGTTGTTCCCTTACCTCCAGATGCCAGAAAGATGTACTCCCTATCGATGTTTCCTTACCCTTCAGGTATGCTACACATGGGTCATTTGAGGGTGTATACTATATCGGATGTTTTGGCGAGATACTACCGTATGAAAAATTACGATGTGATCCATCCGATGGGATGGGATGCGTTCGGTTTACCTGCAGAAAATGCAGCTGTTGAAAGAAACGTTTCACCGGAGGAATGGACAACGGCAAACATTGCCAAGATGAAGCATCAGATGGAGTTGATGCTTGCCGACTTCGATTGGGAAAGAGAGGTGACCACATGCGAGCCAGAGTACTACAAGTGGACCCAAAAATTGTTCCTGTTACTGTTTGAAAACGGACTTGCATACCGTAAGAAAGCTGAAATTAACTGGGACCCGATTGATAACACGGTTTTAGCCAATGAGCAAGTTGACAGCCAAGGAAGATCTTGGAGATCCGGTGCTGTCGTTGAAAGAAGGTTGTTGGAACAGTGGTTTTTAGGAATCACCAAATTTGCAAAAGATTTGAACAAAGATCTATCTTTGTTAGAAGATTGGCCCTCTAAAGTGAAAGCGATGCAAAAAAACTGGATTGGAGAGAGTCATGGTGCCGAGTTGAAATTCAACATCGTTACAGATCTAACGATAAACTTACCTGCCAGTTCCATTGACGTCTTCACAACAAGGGCTGAGACAATCCATAGCGTACAATACTTGGCATTGGCATTTGATCACCCTATTGTGCAAGAGGTAGTTAAAACAGATACAAAACTAAACGATTTCATAACCAGGCTGAATAAGCAGACAACGGATGAACCGGGGGATTCTAAAGAAGGCTATCAATTGAACGGCATAGAAGTGACAAACCCTTTGAACCCATTACTTACAATTCCCGTCTTTGTAGCTCCTTATGTGATTGGGGGTTATGGACACGGGGCAGTAATGGGATGTCCTGGTCATGATGTTAGAGATTTTGAATTTTGGTTGAACAACATGGGTCCACAAACTGCCATCATCAAGACTGTTGATCCAGTTGATGGACAGATTGCCGATGAGGAGGGTCCGTTCGTTTCCAAAGAAGGTGTGATGAATGTCAATGCAGGCGAATCTTTACAAGGTTTGGATTGTAGCACTGCTAGAAAAGAGGTTGTCAAACAGCTAACGGCCATCAAGATGGGTTCACATCAAACCAACTACAAGATCAGAGACTGGTTGATTAGTAGACAACGTTATTGGGGTGCACCTATTCCAATCATTCACTGCGATGACTGTGGACCAGTGGCTGTTCCCGATGAAGACTTGCCTGTCAAGCTACCAAAAGTGAACAAGCTGCTAGGTAAAGGTGGTTCTCCACTAGTCCAGATCTCTGAATTTGTCAACACGTCGTGCCCATCGTGTGGTAAACCTGCTAAAAGGGATACTGATACGATGGATACTTTCATGGATTCGTCATGGTACTTATTCAGATACGTGGACCCAACGAACGAGAATGAAATGTTCTCTAGACAGTTGGCTAACAAGTACTTGCCAGTTGACCAATACATTGGAGGAATTGAACATGCCATCTTGCACTTGCTCTACACGAGATTTATCTCGAAGTTCTTAACTTCAATAGGCATGGTTGACAACGAAGCATTTAACGGAGAACCAATCAAGAAGCTAGTTAGTCAAGGTATGGTTCACGGCAAGACTTTTGTTGACCCAAATACGGGCAAGTTTTTAAAGCCGGATGAATACGAAATTGACGAGAAGGATAAAACTGCCATCATCAAGCAAACTGGGGCAGTTGCATCTGTTTCTTTTGAAAAGATGTCGAAATCGAAGTACAACGGTGCAGATCCAGCTGAATGTATATCGAGTCACGGTGCCGATTCAACAAGGGCACATATCTTGTTCCAAGCTCCAATTACGGATGTTTTAGATTGGGACGAAGCTAAAATTGTCGGTATTGAACGGTGGTTACGTAAAGTGTTGAACATTGCAACGGAGCTTTCGAAAGATGGAACGATTGACAAAGAGTTGGTGGTGAACAAAACAAAACAGCATTCCGAATACAACGAATCCGAAGTGGAGCTACATAACGAGGTGGAAACTTACATCTCATCGATCAACGACTCGTTCGAGAAATACTTGTCTTTGAACACCATCATTTCAGACTACATGAAGTTCACGAACAAGCTTACATCCGAATTGGGCAACCAAAACATCGATAGGGCGATTCTGTACAAGTCCTACATGAAGTTGTTGACAGCGATGGCACCGGTGACACCTGCGGTGGTGGAGGAATCCAACGAGATATTGCATGGTGAAGGTACGACTTCAATTTTATTAGCCAACTGGCCAACTATGGAAAATTTGATATCCAATTTAATACCTTACAACGTGATGATCAACGGTAAGATGAGATTTGTGCATAGATCCAGCGAGGATATGATCTTAGATCAAGAGAAGTGTCTACAGGAGATAATGAACACGGATGACGGTAAGAAGTGGCTTGCAGGTAAGAGCATTAACAAGATGATCATGAAAAAGAGAGCGGTGGTGTTTATAGTTAAATAGAATTTAAAAAAAATAAAACTTGTATATACGAAATGAAATAGATGAAAAATATATGGTGTCGTTGGTGCTTAGGATCGACTATACTTTGACATTGGCAAGATATCTAAGTGTTGGTGTACAGTCTCTTTTGCTGTAGAACCGAGAGTCGTGGCTTTGTGCTCTTAGGTGAGGCGGGCCAGTATACCACATTCTCGAAGCAGTTGTTCCCAACCTATGCCCCTGTGGATTACGTCGCCATAGGATACTCTTTCCTGCAAGGAGGTGTTTTTAATGCGGGACAAAGACGTTCTGGATGAGTTGATATCCTGTTCAATTAGGATAACTCCAATCCATTTACACTAGATAAACCGATGAACAAATACACACTGGTGGCCAGTCATTGAGTTACCAAGGTATCCAACCGAAATGCAATCTGAAGCACAATAATACCAGAATATCCATCTCCATCCACGAGTTTAGAAACCAAAATCAAACCGAAAAACTGATATCAGATGAAGAAAAAACAACAACCGAAAACTAACCGCGCGTGTCACGTGATTACCGTATCCGCCTTCCTAATTAGGTAATTGCATTTCACATGTTGTAAAAAAAGTCGAGGTCGTTCATTTTTTTTTTTCTTTTTTGAGGGGGTAACTTGGGAATATTCATGTGATTAACCGGTTACATGTGAATATTATTGTTATTTTATTATTTTATATATATATTATATATAGATACTATAGCCACTTTGGACAGCACTTTATAGACAACCCCTCTTCATTGGATTTTTATAGATAACCCAACAGCAATGGAAATCACCATGGCAACCCCACCAGGAAAGTCCACTTTCAAAGTTCCCTTATCTACAACCAATGTCTTAAAGAGATTGCAATACATAGCAAAGTTGACAATATCCCCTGCTTTCTACGACAAGATAAATTCACCTTTGATAGATGCAGTTGAATTGGACAGCACACTATCCACCATATGTTATGGATCGTTATTCATTGCGGAGTTGATTAAAAGGAAACCAGAAATTTCCAGATTCCTGATCAAGATCTACGTCAGGTTGATGACAGCTTTGTCAAAGTATATTTCCATTTACTTCCCAACATTTAAAAAATTCAATAAATTGTTATCGAATCACTTGTTTAACATGGAGAAACGTGAAAATGAGCAAGAAAAGCCAAGCGATGCTGAATCAGCTAGAATATTGAGTAGTCTCTCTAACTACATATCAGATGTCAGAATCTTCAACCGTATGTGGGGTGTTCCGGGCTTACTATCATTTGGAATAGAGGATGTGACATCAACCTACAGTTCCACTTCGAAGAAGGCACTCACCAAATTGTTGGAAATGGTGGGGACCGTATCGATCGTGCTTTTCCAGCCTTTAGAGAACATTGGCTTTGCTATCGACCATAAGTGGACAACTCACAAGGATGAAGAACGCGGCAAGGTTTCTACATGGTACTATGTTTACTCATGTAGATTCTGGGCTGCTTATGTTATGATCGAGCTAGCGAAGAACCTTAGAGATATAGCCATCTTGATCAGATCCAGAAAAGGTGAAAAGAGAAATCTAGCTAGATTGTTAAGCTTGCGTGGTGAAAATGCCGCCTTGGTTAGAAGTCTGATCGCCAATCTGGCCAATTTACCTTTGACTGTTCATTGGTCTTTGTATGATGGATGTTTGGGGAACTTGGCTGTTGGGTTCTTTGGTACCTGGTCCAGTTTATTGAATACCACGCATGCTTGGAATGGGGTCTATAACCAGGTTAAAGAATTACAGTTATAGACGTGAACTCAGTAACTTTAGTTTATTTATTCATTTATTTATTTATTTATTTATTTATTTATTTACTTATATGCCCATTCATTCATTTATTTATTTATGACAAATATATATTATTATTAAAGAAGAACAAGTACAAAAACATGAGCTGATAGGTAATCAAACAGGCAAATAAAAAAGAAAAATAGAAAACACAAAGCAATACAGAACAAAAAGAGCAAAAAAAACAAATGAAAGATCGGCATTCAACTAACTATAATCGTATTCTCTCAAATACTTCAAATGAGGCAAATGCAAGCTCTTACACAGACCTTGTGAATCGAGTCTCTTCAAATAGTTCAGCTTCAAACCACTGTATTTTTCTCCTTCAGGAACTTTAACAACAGCTTTATTATCGATACTAGTCTCCTTGTAATCCGTACACATCAATTGACAAATCAACTCCCAAATCCTCCAATCGAAAGGATACTCCGAGTTAGGTTGGTCACTCTGATACAACCTCCGGTGGTTTCCCGCACCGTCCAAAATTTCTCCTTCCAACTGATCAGGATACAACTTAGGATACGACATGTGCATGAACAGCAATGACCGTTCCACCGTTGGATCCCATTGACCTAACGATTTAGCATGAAACCCATCTTCGTTGTGATAACCGATAAACGACATTCCTTGTTTGACCTGATGCACAGGTTGCGAGAGAGCATAAGCTGCAGCGATGAAAGTATCCTTATCACCTTCACCTGCACCACCTTGCGTGATCAAAGGATAGTAATAGTCTGGGCCATAGATGTTGTAATAGAGGGAAAGCAGAAGCGTATCCACTTGACGGAGCCTATCAACTAGTAACATACCGGATTCAGAAGATGGGTTCGGTAGAGTTCCTGGAAGGTCATGGAAGTTCCATTCGTTAGGATCTGTATTTTCTTTGAATATACCACGAATCGGTTTCTTGCCCACTATTATATCTGCAATCTCGTAATAGGCAGGGTTGGTAGTTCTAGACCAACAATCAGGCCAAACGATCAAACCTTTACCTTGATACGTTTTCCAAGTGAACAGATGTTCAGGATCCTTAACGACAACGTTATCTGCATCGAGTAGTAATACATTACGAAACGAAGACACCAAAACAGACAAGATCTTGTATTGAAATCCACTGATGGACAAGGAATCACCGTATTGATCGATCGGTAGCAGCTTGTAGCCCAACGTACATTTGGCTTTCAATCCAGGTAAGATATTCTCACATAATTCTTCTTCATAGTCATCTTCGTCAGGTAAAAAGACTTCAACAGGCAGTGTGGAGCCTGTTGCTCTCAATTGATATATGTTTAGCAATGCCAACCAACTGAATTTACCACCACCAACGATCACTATTCCGTTACCTTCGATCTGTTGGGTTTTCAAGTCACCAAATATTTCTAAATTCAAAGAGGTAACTTTGCTCACAAATAATTCATGTTTTGCCTTGAGTTCTTTAACGTCAGATTCGCTGAGTTCTAGTAAACTCGAAAGGTATTCTTCACTGAAGTAAAAATCATCATCGGTTGCAAACTTCTGTTTGGCCTTTGTGTCATCTCTATATTTTTTAAGTGGAGGGATCGCTGGCTTGGTCTCCAGCAAAATCTTGAATAGATCATTTATCAAGCTGTATTTAAAGATCGGCTTCTTCTTCTTCTTCTTCGTTGTTGTTGTTGTTGTCTTCTTCTTTGTAGTATTCTCGGCAGTCGAAAGTGTGCCAGTCGTGGTTGTATCCAGGCCTGGTGTCATATCCTGACCGAATTCCATTTGTTTCTGCCTCACAAACTCCTCATTATCTATCTCCTGAATCTTGTGATCGATCTCTCTCAAACTGTCCTCAGAAGACATCGTTTGAACTTGTAAAGCGATGAGTTGAATGCCTAGCACGAGGCACAGGAAGAGTATTATACTCCCATAGTTTTTCTTTTGAAACAGTTGATCCAAATTCAATTTTCGTTTCACCATGATGGAAACATAAAGATATATATATATATGTATTTTTTAAATGGGGTGAAAGAAAAAAAAGAGTTCTATTAATGATGCTGATGTATATGGTTCTCTGGCAGATGAAACGCAGTGAAATGAAGCGTCGGGAGGTGCCAGCAACTTAACAATTAAGTGGTGAGACAGTCTAAAAGAATGAGGGAGTAACAGCACACGGACAGTCAATCGATCACCTACACAGATCAATCACAGATATGGACAGACAGCACACCAGAATTGCAAATTCAAGCCAATCAGATTCCCGAAGCCAACTTGTATATATATAAACTACAATACAAATTGCAGAAAAGAACACCAGATCCCCTGCCGAGCTGAAAAACAGCACGTCGCTCTTCAAGGCCAGCCTCTGCGTCGATCGATGCGGTCTCACCGCCTGTTTTCAATTCCTCCTGTTTCTCCGTTATATACGGCCACCCTATCGATACATCATTCGATCTACATATATATATACATATACACATATACGGAAATACACGTATTAAATACCACTTCATGGATCCTGCACACACGATGTACCACCAACACACCCTCCAACCCAGCAAACAGGCTCCAAGTCTGCCAGCAACACAGATGAGATCTGCCTTTCCGGCGTTTTCGTATCGTTCCTCAGATCTGACATAAGTAGTTAGGTAATCAGTTTCATGTTGTTGCGCGTTATGTAATTGCTTATGTCACGAGAAGCATCAAATCCCGCGCAATCCTTATTTCATTTTTTTATCTGCTTTTTATATATTGATTTGATGATGTATATATATACATATATATATGTATTTTTAGTTATCTCTATATTAATCGTACAGTACAGTTTCTCTTTTTTTACACATGGACGTTTGTATCGCTGCTCTCGTAAGCATTATACCTTTTCTCTTCGTCGTTTTCCCCCTCCGATTGATCCAAGACGTCATCTTTCAAGTTCTTGTTCAAGCTTAGATCCAACGCAAAGAAGAAGAACAAGATACCGAACCAGAAACACAACGCCCATTCTAAAACACCCGAGTAACCCCACAGCTTGCTACCGTCTCCGTGCCTTTTGGCAGTCTTCATCAATCCACCGTATCCTGCAGCAAGTGCAATGGCAATTAACAACCACACGGTTTTCAAGACAGCACTAGTAACAAACCACTTCTTACGGTACTCCAAATAGTACATCGCATAAAGCGTAATATGAAGCACCGTTAAGATGAAATCAGCAACGATGAACAAGATGACGAACGTCATATGGGCATCATTAAACTTTGTATCTTTCAAGCATGCAACCAACAATATAAACAACGATGACAAAGTAGCAGCCAAAACACAACACCAATGCAAAACGTGTGTTGATTTTTTGAAACTACGCAATAGATAAGCCCTTCTGTTGGACCGCAAGTAGAATTCTTCCATCATACCCCACACGAAAAAGACTCCCATGCATCCAGAACCAGAGATGAACAACGGTTGTAAGTTGGTAGCACCCACATACGAAAGGTACACTATCGCATGAACCATATATTCGTGGGATGATTGGTAAAGTGGACGTCCTTGAACAACCCAACAGATCAACATCGTTATAAGCATCGCCCACCAAAAGGCAGCGGATATTAAGGGGAGTACAAAGGCCCAGCGAGGTGGAACGTTCGGGATCTTGGCATTTCCGAACTTCATGATGATAAAGTGTGTAAAACCTTGAAAGTATCAATTAAAAAAAAACTAAAAAGAACACAAAAAATACATCCACATAATGTGAAGCAAGAAGAAGATGTATATGTATATAACTTTAAATATATAATCTGAATCTATACGGGGAGGCAAAGTCAAGAAAAAGCAAAAAGAAAAGTGAAGACCGGTCGGTGGTGACAAATTGCAAGCAACGTACCGAAGAAAACGAAAAGTTGCGCCTCGAATCCGTTTTTTCATCCCCTGTTTTACGTGGCGTAGTCATTTGCCTGCCCCCTATTTACTCATCAGTCTGTCATCCCACCACTTGTTTCCTCTCTTTGGTTGGTTGGTTTCTTGGGTACTTCTTGCTTGACGCCAAGTAGGATAATATCTATTTACTTTGAGTTCGCTAGAGAGATTGCTACTGCATATATACATGTATTAACATATCTCCACCGGCAAGTCACACTACCGGTTACGCATTTAGGCACCGGATCTGGACCTGCTGCGCCACTACGTTTTCTTTTCATCGAGCCGGGATTCAAAGATTAGGTAAGCACACAAAGAAGTAAGAATTGGAGTGGCCTCCTCCGGGTGACGTAATGTCTTTGTCAGTATATATATATATATATATATGCAATGCAAGCAGTTATCATAGTTCAGTCATTCCGTCTGTGCACGTGACCATTTCAAAAAATATCATTCTACTTTCCTTTAGATTTTTTTTTATGAAGCAGCTAGTATATCTTTGCAGCTAATCTTTATCTTGGGACGGAATCAAGAGACAGGCAAAGATCAGGTAAACAAGTCTACAGAACAAAAAATCACAGGTCATGGATAGAGTTAACAAGACACAGCCAATGGCAATGAACAGATTAGCCATGATACAACACCACTTCCACATGTCTATGGTCAAGAAACCTAGATCCGAGTTCCCTTATCTCTCTGAAGACGAACGCATGAATTACTACCACGTTGCCAGATCGTTGGGACTGTCACAAGGTGAAATGGTGGATCGTTACTATACCAGGTAGCTTTACAAAGAAGCCGAGTCGTTTTTATTTATTTATTTCTATCTTTCTTTTATCTAATTTATTTTGATCTAATTTTATTAATACATAATTTTCAGCCGTACCAACACGAGCCATTTTTAATACTATTTATATTATTTATTTATTTGTCGAGTAATCATAATCATGGGTATAATGCACCAAACATTAAGGACGAACTCTTGAAATGTTCTAAAACCAAACGGTTGATCGTACCACGATATTTCAAATCACCTAAATCAGAATTCATCCCAACTATACTAGTCACAATTGATTCGTACCTATTCGATTCCAAGACTCTGTTCAATTCCAACTCATTGAGTTGTGGAACATTGAAACAAATCAGAAATATCAAGTCAGCATAAGTCAACAATGCCCTCATTTCCAATTGTTCACCTGAATTCTTTGTTGGCCGGTCATCCGATCCTATTGATTTCCCGGAAACAGATTCCGCAGTAAGATGATCTTCCTCTATTTCCCTTTCAGTTGGTGCTTCAGTAGTGTCAATTTCTTCACCATTAGTTGTTTCTGGAATCGCATCAACCGAACTTTCATCAACTTGTTTACTTTCACTTCCATCAGCCTCTGTAGCAGTAACAGTTTCTCTTTCTTCATTTTCCGTTTCAGTTTGAGACACCTCTTCCAAACCACCTTCTTTATTTTCAGGCCCGTTATCGGTCTGTGTTGTTGTATTACGTTCTTCAGCGACCTCATCAACAACAAGCTGCTCAATCTTCTCCTCAACTTTGCTTTCCACAATTCGATTCAACCCTTCACTAACGCTAAATATCAATTCATCGATCAACTTCTCTCTCACGATCTTGAATCTTTCCACTAAATAAACATCCGAGTAATCTTCTCCTGGATTCTCATCGACGCAATTCAAATTGCAACTCAACCGATACATCAAATTTTCTAACTCTATCGACCCGGAGTTGGGCACCAGCTTGAAGGATTTTATCGTAGTCGTATCATCCACGGCATCTTGTTCTTCCTGCTCTCCTCCTTCTTCGATGACCCCATCGTGGTATTGATCCCATAATAGAATTTCAGGATACTCTTCATCAAAGATCGACGAATCTTCTCCTTCTTCATCGTCTTCTCCCCTCTGTTGGTCATTATCTTCCGCAACATCGCTCAACTCGAACCTTGAATGAATCATACTTTGTATATCGTGCTTGAATGATTTCGAAATTTGACCAACCAGAGGCTCAAACAACTTGATCAACAACGGATCGATCAACTCAGTCAGATTCAACGACGATAGTTTCTTCACATCGGGCTCATTTTTAGAGAGTAGCGTTGAAAACTTGTTGTTGATCGACATCAAGTCGATCTTATCGTTAAGTTGAATCAAAATCCTAATCATATAGAAATACTTAACCAATTGAATTCGTTTGCCGTTATCATCGTCAGTCACCAGCTTGTCAACGTCGTTGAAGAAGTCCTTAATAGAAGAATTCAGTTGGTTGATATTAAATTCGATGGATTCATTAACCAACCCATTGATATTCGTAGATATCTGCTGCCAAAATTCATCATCCTCGTGATCGTCGATCGTCAAGATCGG
The DNA here is from genome assembly GCA_030565405.1 of Ogataea paraovalis. Classification (NCBI taxonomy): domain Eukaryota; kingdom Fungi; phylum Ascomycota; class Pichiomycetes; order Pichiales; family Pichiaceae; genus Ogataea; species Ogataea paraovalis. Next base: position 23,159 of record JAJMBU010000042.1, on the reverse strand, counting down.
TTTCGTTAAATTGTTAGACAACCGATTCAACGATTGTAATGAAATCAATATCGAATTGAGCGTGCCTTTAAATCTAGTCAAATTGCTCAAGATTGACTCGATCGTGTTATTATTGGATGTTGGACTCGACGTTTGCGAGATGTACACGTCGATATCAGTCATATCTGAAAATTTGAACAAGTTCAATCCGTTGTTCGTCTTGATCAACTGCAACCCTTCAAAATTGTTGAAGTTGTCGATAATCAACTGCGAAAATTCGTTGAATTGGTTCAAGTCCACTTCTAGCAAGCTTAAAAACTTCTCCTTTGATATTTTTAAAAGGTTTAAAATCAAGTTGTGGTTCTCTTCATAATTTAGATCAACCAACGATGTGAAGTTTTTGAACGACAGTAGGATTTTACTCAATAACGAAACTAAAGAGTTCAAACTTGTAATTTTGGCAATAGATTCTTTAAACTCGTTGTAAAAAATGGATCCAATTTTCAACTTCCAGCTATTCAATTCATTATCCAACTTCACTTCATCAAACGAGGACTTTAATTCAATGGCACTCATCGGGAAATTGACTTTAAAATCGTTCGGTATATCCAACCATTTAGACCATTTTTTAAAACTCGAATTGGAAATCCAACTGTTGTTGCTATTAATCAACCTGATCAAACCGGTAACGACCTTAGTCTTAAAGATGCCCAAATAGTTGAACGTGTTGAACACGTAGTTTAAACAATTTTCAAAATCGGTCGTTGTCAACTGGTAACTGCTCTTAATTTTTAAGAACCTCACGTTCAAATACCAAACCAAGGCATCAAAAGGTGTCACTTTTTGTGTGATTATGTACGACGTCAAAATATTGATCGAGAACTCAAACTCGTTGTCACCAACTAGATTCACTATCTGGTACTCTATCTCATTCAAAAACTTATGTTTCAAGTCATGGAACTTGCTAACTGAAAAACTGTCCTTCTGCAAGTGCCCATCCCCCTCCTGCTCTTGGAAAAAGAAATACTCAACCAAGTAAAAATGTTTCGATAAATCGATAAAATTCAAAGACGCAGATTCGATCATCGAGGAATCCTCGCCTTTATTATCCTGTTTGTTTCGTTCTTCTTTAGCCAATCCACCATCGAACTGCTTCAACTCTACCAAAGACGACTTCAAATCCAAAAATGAATAATTCAAATCGTGCACAAGGTTTCTGAAAATGACAACCCGATTATTCAATTTGGCCTGTTTTATTTTACTCTGGCTTTGCAACCTATTAAAATTGGATAAATTCTTGGTCGATTTACTGTTATAGTTCGACTTCTTAAACGTAAGATCAATCAACTTGTTATTCTCAACGTTCGCCAACTCGTTCATTTCAATGATGTCATCAGCAACTTTCAACAAGTCTCTGTACTTGTTACCAACCAAATTTCTCAACTCGGCCCTTTTACAGTTGACATCGTTTTCAAGCTTGAACTTCAGATGTTTCAATTGTTGGATAGAGTAGGTTGCAAATAGCTCGTCTGCAGACTTTTCCGACAATGCAGATATATCCAATTCCATTTTTCCTTAATTGTGCTGTTTATATGATGATGCCCTCTGTTAAGAAGACAAAGGCAAGATATGTTGAAACCCACCCAATTAAAAAAAAGCACAATACCTATTTCGTGTCCATGCAATCAATCGATCCATGCAAAATTACATCCAAATTGCACCGCCTCTTTTCTCTTATGTTACGTACTCTTGCGTTGGAAAGAAAGTATATGCATATTACAATTCCTAATATATTCTAATAGCGTAACTTGCATTTAAGTGATAGTATAGAGAGAAAGTTCTAGTATATTAGATATATACAAGCATAAACCTCAGAAAAAGAATAGTATCTCAAAAAGGTGAAGAGAGATTTAGAAGGAGTGTTGAAGAAGCACTCGAAACATGGGCCATCCAGAAACGTTAAGAGTTAACTAAATCAGCAAAGCTGTTCGGCAACGGCAATCTAAAAAACTCTATAATATGACGTATGGTACATATATTAATGGTGATAATATTTGGAGTATGCTAATCAAATCAGTCTACTCTAGGGGATTCATTATACTGGTTTCAGGAATATTACGTAATTACCAATTAAGGAGTCGTAACTATCATATTGAATTGATCTCTTTAAGGAATAAACATATATCTTAATATAATTTAAATGGAGATCTCAAAAATTAGATAAAGAAAAAGAAGAAATCAAACAGAATAAAAAAGGGGTTGTACGCAGATACTTATACTACATAAGGCGTATTCAGAGATGACAACTGTTCTGAGCAAGTTTATGTATCCAAATTCACTACGGCTATCTTCCGATGTCACTAATTGCTCTAAAATGTGATCTACCACCCTCATTGAGTGCCGATGAACTTAACGATTTGGATGCTGTTGTTAAAGCTGGCCATAATGCTAAACACCTCGATGTTGAATTTGAAGTGGGAGATACAGTATATATTTCCCAAAAATTCCTTCCTGCATTTAGCGATCTGCATAAAACTTCCTTCGGTATAGAAATCATCGAACTATCCATGATTGTTAACAAGTTATCGCCTATCAAATATGGACTAGAAATGCCTCCTTCATCAAAAAGAGAACCAATTCTTTCCTATAAACCAATCTCATAAAGATATAAAGATGGTACTACTGAGATGAAAGTCGGGGACATTATTCCCCAGGTGAAAAAGACTAAAGGTTAACTTTTAACGGTAAAGCTTATTGATGATTGTGAAGAACAAATTCGTGCTGGTAAACCGAAACAAACCGTACCCCAGATATTTGCAAGATACACCGAAGCTGATCCCTTCGTCATCTTCTCCTTGCAGGGATGTAATGAGTTGTATGTTTATGAAAGCAAGCGTTTTTTTTTTTTTTTTTTTATTTATTTGATTCATTATATACAATACCATCAATGTAACAGCAATCAACTATCAATACTCTTCAAATAAGCTTCCTGGGAAACTTTCAGCTCCCTCATAATCCCACCTTCAGGTCTCCTAACATGCATGAAATTGCACAACCCTCCCCTCTCACAACTATCACCATTACCCGTCCTCTGGTTGTACAATCTACAACTAGCATCTTCAAAATTCGTCACTGGGGATAACTCAACGAACATCGGTCTGCTATCGTACCATCTATCGTTACAATGCTTCAAACACCGGATCGCCGAATCCTCGTTTGTAAATTCAACGTACACGTTCCCACTTAGATGGTTGTTCACATTCTCACAGATCACCATATCTTTAATGGGACCATAGGTAAGTGAGAGCTCCACAAACAAATCTTTATACATGTGGTTGATATTAGCTTGGATCTCCGATTCGTTCACCACCTTGGGCACGACGATCTCTCCATTGCTCGAAGAATACGTGCCTCTATCACCTACCACTTCACCGTTATTACCACCACCCCCACCACCACTTTCACCGTCTTTGTTCTTTCGTAACCCTCTGACGTACTTTGGATTATCGTACAACTTCAAAAACACAACAACTTTCGACTTCTTAGGCTTGACGTGTGCCCGAACACACATGTCGCCGTGCCTGCATGCCCCCATCTTGGAATAAAACTGGCATATCTCTCGTCCATCAGCTGTCTTCATCATCGTCCCGTGGTTATTACCACCACTACCATTGTTCTGATTTGTCACTTGTGAATGTTGTCGACGATTGTTGCCATATGAATGATAATTGTTGTTGTGTTGGCTATGATGACTGTTGTTGTTGTTTGTCCCACCTCTCGAAGAGTGGCTAACGTTTGCTGTACTTCTATTACCCACATTTGATGGAGACCCATCTTTTTCGAAACTCATTATATCTGGTTTCAAAATGGGGGGAACAATAAAAGATATATGTTATTTAGTAGATCAATATAGTATTTCTTTCCTCCTTTTTCTGCCTTGCAGAAATATTTCATTTGTTACAAATTTATATATTCCTGCACGTGACTTAATTCTTGTTTGATTGTAGTGTGATTATATAATCGTATTTTGGTAGCAGCCAGAGATGAAAGAAGGAAGGAAGTATAGAGTTTACTAAAACGTAACAGTTTAATGAACGTGTTGTATATTAAATGCTTCAGACATAAATAAATAAAAACCAATAATCAAAAACAAAGTATATTTAATAGAAGAACTAAATTATAAAGAGTTGGAGGAAACTAAAGCCAATATAAAAATTAAAAAAAGGCTTAAGCAACCTTTTCAATATCATCATCGGAAGAACTGACTCTTAGATGTTGTTTAGAAATGTCAACTTCACCGTGTAATTCTTCAGATAATTCTTCTAAGGTCTTTCTCTTGGTTTCAGGAATCAAGAAAGAGGTGAACAAACCGATCAACATGAACAAGGCAAAGATTTCCATAACGTGAGGCAAGAAACAGTTAGCATCATCAGCAGCACATCCATGGTTGACTAAAGTACCGAGACAAGTTTGAGCAATGATGGCACCAACTTTACCAGAGGCAGCAGAGATACCGTGAGCAGTGGATCTGTATCTTGTTGGGAAACATTCACCAGGAACAATGAAAGTGGTTGTGTTTGGACCGAAATTTTGGAAGAATTGAGCCAAGACGTACATAGCAAGTAAACCATGTTCACCCAACTTATGGTAAGCGAAACCAATGATACACAAGATGATAGTCAACAAGATGAAACCACCAATTTGGATTGGTTTTCTACCGACGAAATCCATGGTGGCAACAGAGAACCAGTAACCAGGAATAGAACCAGCACAGATCAAGATCAAGTTACCAGCACACTTGTTGTACAAAGAATGGTAAACGTTCTTGGAAGAAGCATAACCAATGGCAGATAAGATAACGGTGGTGTTCAAACCTAAACCGTAGTAAGCAACATCCAACATGAACCAAGAACCAGCAGTACCCAACAAGATCTTACCATGTTTCCATTGAGAAAAGTGAGAAATGAAATCTGACCAAGAAGCCTTTGGAGGACCAGCAACTTCCAATTCATCATCGACTGGAGATTCGGTATCTTTCAAGACGGTGATATCACCAATATCGGCATTACCATGTTCACCGGAGACGAATTTAGCAGCATCGGCAGTAGCCTTTTCCAATTCTCTAGAAACGTCGAAAGTATATCTTGGGGATTCAGGAATAGTCAATCTGAAGTATAGAGCAATACAACCTGGAACACAACCGAAACCAATGATGATTCTCCACATTTGATCACAAGCTTTCAAACAAGCAGGACCACATTCAGCAGCAGAGTTGGCGTCAATCAATTGGTCCTTGTAAGCGGCAACACAGACGATAGCAACGATACCAGCCATCAATTGACCCCAACCTTGGTTGGCAAAGACGGCACCCATGATTGCACCTCTCCATTTGGTTGTTGCGAATTCAGAAGTGATGATGGAAGATAAAGGATAGTCACCACCAATACCGATACCCATGATGATTCTGTAGAAAGTGAAAATGGCAGGGAAAGAGATGGCTGGAGAGGTACCGATGGTACATTGTAAACAAGTGGCACAGATCATGATGATCAATTCCAAACCGTAAACCTTCTTTCTACCAACATAATCGGCCAACCAACCGAAACCCAGTTGACCAATGACGGTACCAACAGAGACGGAAACTTTGATCAAAGTTTCAATAGAAGAAGGCATACTACCACCCCAGTAAACGTAGGAGATCATGGCAATTGACAAATTGATAGCAAAGATATCGTAAGCATCGGTCAAGAAACCAACACCGGCCACCATGATGGCTCTGATGTGGTACCAACCAAAGCTGGCATTATCGATTTTTTCCAAAGCCAGCCTTCTTCTTTCTAGAGGATCGGTGATATCAGCAAAATCGTTGATGAAATTGTGGAAGGCAGCATTACCACCTGCGGTTTTAACTTGTGAGGTAGACATCTGTGATTATGTGTATATGTGTGATAATTAAAGTAGAAATGAAATAATATGTGGAAATAGTTAGCGTTGTAGGCGAAAGAGAAATGAACAAGAATAACAAACACTGAAGGGAGCAGATAATTAACTAAAGAATAAAGAATGATGGAAAGAAGAAGAAGAAAAAAAAAAGACCAAGCAATACACAAGACTTTACAACGGGGCCAAGAAAGGGAAATACAGCAGCATTTATATACTTCTTGGTAGGGCCAAGAAGCAGGCGTGAAAACAGAAAGTGCTCGTGTGATGAACCAAATAAATTATTACACGTACAGTTGAATTTAATTAGAATTAAATTTATATTATTGCAGAGAAGGGTGATAAACGTGGAGCGGCTCAAATTGAACCCTCGAAATTTCAATTTCAATTGTTGCGGCTCGCCGCCGCCACCACGTGGGGGGTTGTTTGAATTGGTATCTATTTATCTATCTATCTATATATTTGTATGTCTACTCATATACTTATATATATATCTGCAATCATTCATCTACATACATTCTCTACAACATCTGTTGATTATCTACATATATATAGATCGATCGGTGTATTGCATGCACACAGCTAGCTAGCACGGTATCGGTTGGGACTTGGGAGGACGGGGGCAGAAGTGGAAGGGCTTCCCACGTGACACTTCTCAGCACAGCCCGGTGCACGTTTTTGCTTTAAAGCTTTCCTTTACTTTTTTTGTTTTTTGCGGCTTGACGGCTGTATTTGCATACAACGGATTTTTTTTTTTTTTTTTCTTTCTTTCTTTCTTTTTTTCTTTCCACGTTTATTTGTCTTATATTTTATTTTATTTGGTTAAATTTATTCATATTGGTTGATTCATTCGTTGATTGCATTTGGATAACCCGTTTTTCTTCATCAAACTGTTTTGCTATCGTTTATGCATTGCCCTTCGAAAATTATTTCCAACTAGCTGGCTGCCAAGCTTATAATTACTTTTGCAATTCGTAAGTTTTTTTTTTTTGTTTTTTTTGCTTACTAAGCACCAACTACCCTCTACAACTTCAATCAATCAGTCTCTAGCAAGAAATGATTCGGTTTTTTTAAATTCTTATACTCGTTGCCAAGTACTCTTGGTCTTTCTATCAAATTAACATATATATTCCGTACGTAGTATACTTTCCGTGCCACGGTCACACGACACAATTATTTCATTCATATATATATATATACATACGGCAATATTTACCCCCTCCTTCACTGCAATTCCTCCTTTCACTTTCAGCCCTGACCCCGTGCTACGTACACTGGCGAAGCAAAACCCGTGAACGGCCCTTTCTTTATCCATTTAATTGACTATCAAATATATATATATTGAATATGCCCACTTAATTGTATAAATTTTCAATTTCGGTATAACCTGCATATACGATGTACAGAATGCCTTACTCCTTAAATATTGGAAGCAACCACGGTGTTGACCTGCAGTTAATCGACTAGCTCATATATTAAGCGTTGCTAATAATGTAATGTATTATGTAAGGATCTTGATCTATGCCTCTTTAAGAGTCACCCTTTATGAATTAACCACATGGGTTTGGCAACCTGTCTCCAGATATGAATTTAGCATTGATGCATGCTTGTTTGAATTTCTATTAAATATGGAGTACCTTTCTTGGTTGTTATGCACGTTTTGTTTTTGTTTTCGTTACCTGTTATCTGTCCCTGCTTCTATTTGGACGATCTCAGCCACTAAATTGCAATGCATGCAGTTATTTTGACTGGTACAAAGAAACTCGCTGGAAAGTTATTCCTCAAATTAAAAGGACAAGGGACACTGAATTAAAACAGAATCTGATGGTATAATAAAAGAACCCCAAAAAAACTTGAAAAGTAAAATTAACCTCTATTCTGAATCGACGATCGATCCCTATAAAATGAATTTACATATAGCATATATATATAAATTAATCTGTTTTCCCCACCTTTGTTTCCACTTTAGCGGTGGAAATACGATATGCGTGAATCGTTTAAATTGTTCTTCAAGAGGAAAAATCGGGCTACTAGAGGTTGCCAGTTTGATCGCCTTAAAGAGTAAGCGTATACCGGCACTGGGGTTTTCATGTGTGTTTTGAATGATGAAACAAACAAGAGACTCTACATAAGGCTAGAAGGACAGCATGATTGATTGGTTATCAATTTTTTAGTGATATTATATCCAATGTACGTATAGATGTTGGATCTTTATAGTTCTTTTTGTGGGTGATTAGTCGATATGCACCATTCATTGGGCTAATGATCCATATTCATGTAAGATTTCTCCAACAGCTAACTCGTGATATTTTCGTCCCACTTGATGATTTCGTGTTCAGAGATGTGCATGTTTCACACTAGATTTTTCAACACTTCTCTGACTATATAGAAAGAAGGTCGACAGAATATATATAGTTGGACTTAGGGGTACCTTCTCTAATGAATGCAAGCAACATCGTAAATATTAAATTACTTCATCTTATCTTATCCATTCATCAATTGAACAGCGACCATGCTTTTCATGAATATTCAAAGATCGGACCTTCTTCTAAGCAGAAACCAATTGAGCTTTTAAGTGAATATCAAAACCCAACTTTCTTCTCTAAGGCTGCGGTGTCAGATGCACTATTTTATTCAAACCAAGAACTTTGAATTTGTCATACTCAAGATTCAAAATGAGTAGATTCGACGCTGAAGATTTCAGATATCCGGACAAATTTAAAAAGCCTCAGCAGGTGGTTTCAGTACTGGAAATGGATAGTATTATGGCGAGGAAACTGTAACACATTAAATCAATCTTAGCTACAATTCAAGGATCAGATATTTGTACACCAAATCTGCAAATAACAAGTCAGAGTAATAGATCAATGTTCTCGTTATGCGTACAATTACCGCCTAAATCTGGAACCAGTGGTCTCTTATCAACACATATGCATAGCCTGAGTAATTTAGCAGCAGCATCCGTCAAACACCATCATCAGCTTGCCAACATGCATGTAGAGATCGATATATCAACTAAGTTTATATAATTTGTATATTAGTATGAGTCATGTCCTTACCTAATCACAGTCTGCCCACCCACACAAATTGTTCTGGAAAATTTCCGCCCACCAAAATTCTTCGACCCGACTGGAAGACAAGAGAAGTGAGTCCCCACCATTTTGCATCACAAGAGGTATACCGTTTAACGATACAACGTCTTATATACATACCAACAAGGGGTATTTTTGCTTACAAGAACAAATCTTTACATTTCATTTATATACATCATGTCTGATTGGGATTCCGTCACTGTTATCGGTAAGAAAGCGAGAGTTGGTGGTTCAGCACCAAAGGACAAAGTCATTAAGTCCGCCTCCGATTTAAATGCCGCTAGAAGATCAGGAAACGTTGTCTCTGTTGGTAAGAAGTACAGTACAGGTAATGCCAGAGGAGATCCAGAAGGTCAAAGATTGACTATGGTTGACAGATCGGATGAGATCATTGCTCCTAAGAAAGTGGATTTGAGTGTCGGTAAAGCTATCCAACAAGCTAGACAGGATAAGAAGATGACACAAAAAGATTTGGCTACTAAAGTTAACGAGAAGCCAACGATCATCAATGACTATGAAGCCGGTAGAGGAATTCCTAACCAACAGCTACTGAGTAAGTTGGAAAGAGCTTTAGGTGTCAAGTTGAGAGGTAAGGATATTGGTGCTCCATTGTTTGCTAAAAAGTCATAATTTTCGAAACGGGTTCTTTGTGTATGTTTTTTCTTTTTTTTTGACATTTATTTTAGTTTCATTTTTGTTTAAAGCATTTTTTTTATAGTTAATTATACAAATGGATTATGATGCGTGTATTTAAAGAGGGTCGGTATTATGCTCGTTAAATGACCTCTATTTTTAGTCTGTTTGCTTGTATCAATCCCACCCTTGGCTACCACTTTACCTTCTATTGCAAATTGCATCAATTTCAAGGATCACAGCTGAGAACTGTTCTTCCTACACACAAAGAAATGGAAAGACAAATATTTGCATGTATTTGGAATGACCCCTGTAAAAGCGGGAGGAATCATGTGAAGAAAAGCAAAACGCAAAGAAAAAAAAACAGCGATTTGTTTGACAAAAAACAAACAAGAAGATTACATTTACTGTTACTTTGACTTTCTCAATTCTTGTTTCTTTTAATAACGTATAAATTACACTGAAAATATGACCACCGTTTATAAGATTGACCTCGGCATATCCGAAGAAGAGACGTATTCCATCACCAACAAGTCCATCAAGTTTGACAACTTGGAAGACATCAAACCAATCTTGGACGAGTTGGATACCAAGCAAAACTTGAAGAAAATTGACATCTCTGGTAATACCATCTCACCAGATTGCTCCAAATACCTTGTTGAAAAATTACTTGCTTTCAAAGACACCTTAGTTGACCTAAATTTGCAAGATATCTACACTTCAAGGGACAGATTCGAAATTCCAAAATCTTTAAATGAATTCATCCCACTTATCAAACAATCTCCAAATTTGAGAGTGTTGAACTTGAGTGATAACGCTTTAGGTCAAGATGCCATCTCCACTTTAGAAAACTTGATCGTCAGTTGTACCTCCATCGAGCATTTGATCCTCTCCAACAACGGATTGGGTCCATTTTCGGGTGCCAGAATAGGTAAAGCCCTATACAGACTATCGAAATTGAAGCAGGAACCAAAGGACTCAAAGTTCCCAACTTTGAAGACTTTCTGGTGTGGTAGAAACAGATTGGAAAATGGGTCCATTGACTACCTTTCGATTGGTTTGAGAGCCAACGTTGAACTACAAGAGATCAAATTGTACCAGAACGGTATCAGACCTAAAGGTATTTCCAAATTGATCAACTACGGTTTATCAAACTTGAAAAATTTGAAAACCTTGGATTTACAAGACAATACGTTCACTCTGTTAGGTTCTACTTCTTTAGCTAGATACCTCTCTAACTGGCCCGAACTTGTTGAATTGAACATCAACGATTGCTTGTTGAAAGCTAAAGGTTGTGCCGTGCTCATGTCCAAATTGGGCGACATTTCAAACGTTTCCAAATTGGAAGTTTTGAGATTACAGTACAATGAACTAGAATCCGATGCTTTGGAGACTTTGGCCAGCTTACTACCAAACTTGAAGTCTTTGAAAGTGCTAGAATTGAACGGTAATAGATTCGAAGAGGATTCAGAATTCGTTGAAAAGATCAATGAAATTTTCGAAGAGAAAGGATTTGGTGAATTGGACGAATTGGACGACTTAGAAGAACCTGACTCCGACGAAGAAGAAGAAGAGGATGAAGAAGAGGATGACGATGACGAAGAAGAAGAAGGGGAAGATCAGGTACCAAAACAAGAAAATGATGACGATGTTTTGAAGCAACTAGAGAAAGAGCTCGAGGAAACAACTATATAAGTTTATACTATAATGCTACGTACGTATAACATATATTAAAATTGCCTAACTTACGGCGCCCTTCACATTTTTAGCAACTTCACACTTTATGTTGGTAATTAGTTTATCCTTTTTAATCCACCTATTCTCTAACCACTTATCCATCCTTGTTCTTTTCATAGGAACACCCGACATGAGCTTTGCCTTAACATTGACCCTAACGGTGAATTGGCCATGGTACAACCCAAAAATCTCCAACAAGTTCGGATTAGCAAAACTCAACTCCTCATCGTGCTCTTTGTTTTGACTCCTTCTGTAATAAACTATAGTGACGTCGTATAGCCTAGTGAAATGCGTTCTGTACAACCCATCCATCGCATTTGCAAAACTCGAATAACGAGGATACAGAAGGTTGTTCACCGTAGGCAAATAAAACTTTTCACTCATTCCCTGTTGCAACCTGCAATCTTTCTCGGTGAATATATTCACTTCAGGAAATGTGACCAGCCATTGCACGGTTCCTTCAGTTCCACTGCTGCTCAACACAGCTTTGAAGATGCTGCTCAACACTTCCCCGTTCAAATCCCAGTTCTCATCAGCTTGGAAGATGTTACGAAACATTCGAAGACTTGGTATGTCCCATATGGAAAACCACGTGAAGAAACTCACCCTTGGGTACAACATCGAGGATATGTCCTGGGCGAATATCTTGTGTGGTTTGCGCACTTTGGGATCCTCATCATGGGTCCCTTTCATCGATTCTAAGATCAAGTAAGGAAACACCATGTAATCCACAATCGAATAATGGTTGCTTATTATCAGCGCGTTCTCGAACTCCATCCTGTCACCAGTTACCAATATTTCCACTCCATTCAATTCCTGAATCGTTTTCAACAACGCAAGTTAGTAAAATAAGCCAAGATGAAAAGCAAAAAGCAAAAGGCAAAACCAACTCACCAGAATGTAAAAGCAAAGCATCCAAAACCCAGTGGCAAAGAACTTCTTATATGTGAATCTCGTCTTGGGCATGAAATACTTTGCACCGTAAGTAGCCACATTTACAGCTTCGTACACTGCAAAATAGAGCAAAAGCACCATACAGAAACACAGCGTCCTCATTATCTTGAAATAGGGAACCTCTCCACCGCCCAACACAAGTGCTTTCAAGGTATTGATTCCAATATGATCAAATAGTTCACTCTTCATTTTCACCCGTTCAGTTTTAAGCAACTTAAAGGTTGGGAACATATATGGTTCCCCTTCTTGCTTTGTCAATATAACGATCCCTTTTTCCCTTTCAGTTTTGAATATGTATATATATGCTTAGGTAACAGGTCACGTAATGCAAGGCAACTGTCCGGTCTTTTTGTGCGGCTCGAAATCTATTCAAAATTTTTTTTCTTTTTTGGTTTTTTTTTTTTTATTTGTCCTACCTTATTTCTTTAATTTGGTTTTTTATATCTCCTTTCTTAATATTTATACCACCCATCACCCAATATCCATTCAATCATGTCTCGTATTATTGTTAAGGGTCTTCCCATCTACTACAATGAGGAAAAATTGAAAGAGCATTTTAGTAAGCAAGGACCAGTCACCGACGTCAAGTTGATGAGAAACAGAAGCGGTGAATCTAGAAAGTTTGCATTCATCGGTTACAAATCCGACAAGGACGCTGAAAGTGCCGTCAAATTTTTTAACAGCAGTTACATCGACACAGCAAGAATTGATGTTGAAGTGGCAAAGACTTTCAGTGATCCAACTGTTCCTGTACCATGGAAGGAAAGAAAAAGGTTGGCTGAGATCCAACTTCAAAAAACAGAGGAAAAATTGATCAAGTTGGAAGAAGCAGGGAAGAATAAAAACAAATCAAACGACAAAAAACTAAGTTCCATAGATGCAAAAATTGAAAGTAATCCGAAATTAAAAGAGTATTTGCAAGCTGTTAAACCAAAGAACCAGGTTCAATCTTGGGCCAACGATGAGATCGTCAATGTTGATGGTGCCCCATCTTCAAAAGGCTTGGAAGCTGCATTGGCTAATAAAGACGGCGACTCTCATTTGGACGCGGTTGTTTCTATGATTCCAGATGCTGCTAGTGACGATGAATACGAAGAATTCAATAAAGTACAGGACGCTGAGTTGAAGGAGGACGAAAACGATGAGGAAATGGTGTCGCTCTCGAAACTTTCCGAGAATAATTCTCCTCAAGATGAAACGGAAGAAGTGGATGACAACCTTGTAAATGAGAATATAGATGATATTGAATGGCTTAGATCAAGAAGAATAAGAATAAAAGAAACAGAAACAGAGACAGAAGTCCAAGAAGATGAACCAAAGACAGCACAAATCGAACAACAACAAGAGACAAAGATTGTCAAAGAATCTAACAGTATGAAGTCTGAAGTTAAGCATGAAGAAGAAATAAAGCTAACTGACCAAGATATTGCAATTCAAAAAATTTCTCAACTTGGTAGATTGTTCATACGTAACATCTTATATTCCGCTTCCGAGCAGGATTTCCGTGACCTATTCTCTCCATACGGTGAACTAGAAGAAGTCCATATCGCCATTGACACTAGAAATGGTTCGTCGAAAGGTTTTGCACACATCAAATTTAATGATCCTAAAGACGCAGTTCAAGCTTATTTAGAACTAGATAAACAAATCTTTCAAGGCCGTTTACTCCACATCCTACCGGGTCAACCTAGAAAAGACCATACTTTGGACGAATTCGATCTTGCAAATTTACCATTAAAGAAACAGAAAGAATTAAAGAGAAAATATCAAGCTTCTCAACAACAATTTTCCTGGAACTCATTGTACATGAACAACGATGCAGTTATGGAAAGTGTGGCAAATAAGTTAGGCATCACGAAGAGTGAATTGATCGATCCACAGAGCAGCAGCTCTGCAGTGAAACAAGCATTAGCTGAGGCTCATGTTATTGGTGACGTTCGTAAATACTTCGAATTAAAAGGTGTCGATTTGACACGCTTTGAAGATAAGGAAAGAGATGATAAGATTATTTTAGTTAAGAATTTCCAACACGGAACTACAAAAGAGGAGATTGGTGAGATGTTCTCCGTGTACGGTCAATTAAATAGAATCTTGATGCCACCAGCGGGTACCATTGCGATCGTGGAATTCAGGGATGCTCCTTCCGCAAGAAAAGCTTTCAATAAGTTGAGTTATAGAAGATTGGGCAAATCGATCATCTATCTTGAAAAGGGACCAAAAGGTTTGTTCACAAGCGAACCAACATCAGATACCGTCTTGGAAGATAAACCAGAACAAGATTCAAACCTCAAAGTTGCCAAGGCATCCACTGGTGATGTTATGGACATCGACAAAATTGAAGGAGACGATCAAGATTCCAATTCTAATCCAGTTGGTCCTACTGTTTCGATCTTTGTTAAGAATTTGAACTTTACTACAACTGCAGCCGATTTGACAAACATCTTCAAACCTTTAGAAGGTTTCATCTTAGCCACCATTAAGACCAAACCTGATCCAAAAGTTTCGGGTAAAGTGTTAAGCATGGGTTTTGGTTTCGCCGAATTTAGAACCAAGCAGCAAGCGGATGCAGCAATCGGTGCTCTTGATGGATACGCATTGGATGGCCATAAGCTACAATTGAAAATCTCTTCAAGGGTGTCACAATCGCAGAACTCTCACTCTCCAGTTAAGAAATCTAAAAAATCTAGCAAGATCATTGTGAAGAACTTGGCGTTCGAATCTACTCGTAAGGATATCTTTGAATTGTTTAATTCGTTCGGAAACTTGAAATCTGTTAGAGTTCCTAAGAAGTTCAACAAATCAGCGAGAGGTTTCGCATTTGTGGAATTTAGCACCCTGAAGGAAGCGGAAAATGCAATGGATCAATTGCAAGGTGTCCATTTACTTGGTCGTAGATTGGTTTTGGACTTTGCTGAGCTTGAATCTGATGACGTTGAAGCTGAAATTGCAAAGATGACGAAGAAAGCAAAGGTGCAAACTAACACTAGAAATATGGCAGCTATCAGGGAGAGTAATACTGCTAAAAGAAATTTGAACTTGGATGATGAACAAGATGGCTTTAATTTGAATCAAGAGTGATCAATCCTTTTAATCTTTTATATTCTGTTTAATTCTATAAGTATATTATTATTTATTTCTTTTTCTAAAAATCTATATACAGCGGTAAATTATCATTTTCATTGTTTTTTAGTTTTTATCAAACCTTCGTTAACGACAAAGTACTCATTATCACGAACAGTAGCCAAACTAACTGGGTTCCAACTCTCAGAAACTTCACCTTTGAGCACATCCGGTTTCTGATTTTCAATGTCAGAAACCAAATCGTCGTAGCTTAAGAAATCATCAGGAAGGTTATCTGTCATCAACCGCTTTATGACAGGACCACCTGCATCGGTCTTCTTCAACTCCATCAAACGTAGCTGGTTGATGAATCGTAGTTGCTCATTCAACGAACTGATCAAATTGGATTCCTCATGCTCCGTTAACTTGTCAGAAAACCCAGACAATTCAAGTAAGTGGTCCAACATCTCCTTATCTGCAGCAGGACTCTCGTCTTTTGTGTTCGACTGTGCTAACAAATCTCTTGTGTTCCAAGTCGATTGGGACAGTAACTGTTTCAATTCAGATATCGACTCTAGCTTGGCACCAACACTGGCTTGCTGTCTCGTTATTCTAGAACAGCAAAAACGGCGTATGCTTGAAATTCTTCCTATATGCGAGCACCTCATTTGGTGAAAGTATTTTTTGTAATCTTGAAACTGGATGCTCCACTTGTTTTCCTTGTAAGTAGAACGATATCCTTCAGTCAAAAGGCAACAAGAAATGTCAACTACATATAGAAAAGATAGGTCGAAAGATAGAGATCAAGATTAATATACGTTATATGTATGCTTATCTAATATATTACGTGCTATTCTTCATCTGAGCCGCATATAAAAAAATTTTGAAAAAATTAAAAAAAATTGCGAGTAGAAAATTTTCAATATTTTTTACTAGTTGATAGAAGAAGGAACACACTTTGATCTCTTTATCGTTTACTCTCATATCAGTACTACATAGACACCATTTATACATTCGGATACAACAATGGGTAAAATTCAAAGGAAAGGAAAATCTGGTAATGCTAAGAACTTCATTACAAGAACTCACGCCGTGAGAAAGTTGCAAGTCTCTTTAGCTGATTTCCGTAGATTATGTATCTTCAAAGGTATCTATCCAAGAGAACCAAGAAACAAGAAGAAGGCAAACAAAGGTTCCACTGCTCCAGTTACTTTCTACTATGCTAAGGATATACAATATTTGATGCACGAACCAATCTTGAATAAGTTTAGAGAACACAAGACTTTTTCCAAAAAATTGACAAGAGCACTTGGTAGAGGTGAAGTTGGTGATGCTAAGAAGCTGGATGAACACAGACCTAGATACAAATTGGATAAAGTTGTTAAAGAAAGATATCCATCATTTTTGGATTCCTTGAGAGATTTGGATGACTGTTTGAATATGCTATTCTTATTTTCCAATATGCCAGCTACCGATAAAGTCAGTGCCAGGGTGACATCAGAAGCTTCGAAATTGACTAACCAATGGTTGGCATACGTTGCCAAAGAGAGAGCTTTGAAGAAAGTGTTTGTTTCTATAAAGGGTATCTATTACTCAGCTAATGTGAAAGGTCAAGAAATAATCTGGCTTGTTCCATTTAAATTCCCTCAAAATATTCCTTCAGATATCGATTTCAGAATCATGTTAACTTTCCTTGAATTCTATTCTACATTGTTACATTTTGTGTTATTCAAATTATATACCGATTCCGAACTTGTCTATCCACCAAAGATTGATGAAAACAAATTGAAAGGTATTGGTGGTTTATCCGCTTATATTCTTGAAACTAAAGATGCCAATGGATCGTTATTACCTGAACTCAAAGCTTCTGAGGAAACCGAAGAAACCAAACTATCAAATGTTGAAATTGAAAAAGCTTTAGCCGCTGATAAGGATCAAGTTGAAGATAGTGGTGATGAAGAAAAAGAAGCCGATGCTGCTGAAAGAGTTGAAAATGTCGAATTGGATGTCTTCACTGATAGCAACAAGAATTCTGGTGATATCTTAGCACAACCTTCTAAATATGCAGATGCTACATCTACTTTATTCTCCAAGTTGGTCTTTTACGTTGGAAGAGAAGTTCCTGTTGATATTCTAGAATTTGTTATTGTTTCAGCAGGCGGTAAGATTGTCAGTGAAGCCGCATTGGACGAATTGAAATTGAACGGATCTAAAGAAGAGTTTGATCTAAGTTCAATCACACACCAGATTGTGGATAGACCAAAGATCGGCAACAAGGTGCAAGGGAGAACCTACTTGCAACCTCAATGGGTCTTTGACTGTATCAACCAATCAACATTGTTGAACGTCTCTGACTATGCTCCAGGTGAGACATTACCACCACATTTGTCCCCATGGGGTGACGCAGGTACTTATATTCCAGGTGCTTCCGGTGCTGAGCAAAAAGAAGGAGAAGAAGTTGAAGAGGACGAAGAAGAAGAAGAGGATGTGGGTAGCGATGAAGATGTTGAACAAGAGGAAGAAGAGGAGGAAGATGAAGATTTGAAGGAGCAAAAAGAATTGGAGTTGGAAGCTGCTGGTGTTAAATTTACCGAGGTTGAAAATGCAAAGACAAAGAAAAGAAGCGTTTCTGAAGCTGAGAAGGAAACCAAGGAAGAAAAAGACCTAAAGTTGATCATGATGTCTAACAAGCAACGTAAGCTTTATAAGAAGATGCAATACGGTCTAGATAAGCAGGAACAGAGAACCGAAGAATTACGAAACAAAAAGAGAAAGATCGAAAAGACCAAAGCTCAGCTTGCCAAGTTAAACAGCAAGAAATAGACATCCAGATTGTTAAATAGCCGTATCTATCTATCTATATATGTATCTATCTATCTATCTAATATTGTATACACTTGTTTTTCCACTCCCACCTTTTGCTCTTTAATCGATCATCGCTTTAGTTTACGATCTATCGAATAATTCTACTATAAATACCTGATTTTTACAGCCATTGTACTGTGATTGATTGATAAATATAATAATCAATCTATTATCAATAAAAGTCGAAGTATAGTTGATGGGTTCTATATTATTTATTATATATATGTGTGATATTAGAGATAGTGAAATAACGTATTATTAACTATATCAGGTTAAAAGTCCGTATTTCACCCTTAAAGTGATTGGCAAAAAGCTGATAAAAGAAGAAGAGTAAATGAAAATAGAAAGTACTAGAAATAAAAAGGGAAAATAAAATAAGGAAAGAAAGTACTAGAAAGTCTTAGAGCTTTCTAGAGATCAGATTAAAGAATTAGCTAAGCTGCTGACTAAGGTACTACGTCAGACATAGATATAGTCATATCTATCACAACATGCATGCAAACAAATAAAAGATTAAAACAATTAATTAAAATTAATTAAAAAAAAAATATTTAAAAAAAATTTATAAGATATGTGAACACCCGTGCACCTGAGAGATAACAGCGGCGTCGGCGTCGCCTCAACTCTCCAGCGTCGACCTTCTGCGCTTGTCACCGAAGGGGCGAGATTTCGGCAGGAGAGAAGAGAAAAGACAAGAGAAAACAGACAAACACAGATACAGCGTTCCATGCCTCTTGATTGACCTGTTTAACTGTTCCTGATAGCCTGCTTTCCATAACTTCATAGACAACCAGGACGTTCTCTATACGGTATTTTGAATTGGATAGCGACTGCTGGCTCTCTATCTTCAATTGTTCCGTAATAGCTCAATTGTCCTGCTTCTATCTCCATCATCATACATCCAAAGGGCTTTTGTTTTTTCAGCCCAATTGTGCTGTGGTCGCTGGTCAACACGTTCAAAGATAATTCCTTCTACTGTTCTTGACATTTTATTGAATGGATGATGGCAAGAACTGCAAATATTAACTCTCACAACACTGGATCCTCGACGATGGATAGCATATCCAGACAACAACCCAAACCAGAAGATGGTCAACGCAAAACTCCTAATAATAACTCTTTGAACCAATCGCAAAAGACAGATTCAAAGATACATCCAAAATCCCAATCCAAGCTCTTGCCAAGGGATCAGGCAAAGACTTTATCAAAGACAGCCAATTTTAAAAACCATTCGAACTCGGATTCGGGTTCAGTTTCCAAGCCACCATCGCCCAGCTCATCTCATAACTCTATGTATTCTCCCATGATCAAGCTGCAAGAGGATAATGTGCAGATGTCGAACTTTGTCTCAAAATCTCATCCGGATTCTCCTCTGCAACTGAAAATCTCTCCTGCTTCTGAAACATCATCCTCATCTCGTCCACATTCAACAACATCTCCTTTTATTCAGAATGCAACATCGCCCCAAACGAATAAGCTTTCTAACTCATCCCAGCAATTTCAGTTCCAAAATCATAACTCCCCTCTATCGTTATCTCGTCCTCAGTCTCCTCATCCAAAGTCTTCTCAACAGAGAAATAGTCCAACAAATGTACAGCAGTTTAACGATAACTCACAGGAAAAACATCAAGATAATTTAAATCTGTTGCAGCAGCGACAGTTATCTAAGGCCCAGCAGCAACATTCTCCTCGTACTCAGCAACAAGCACATCCACAATCTCAATCTGAATCATCAAAATTGCAGCCCAAGTCTCAATCGGAATCAGAAACTCAACAACAGCAGAATCAACAGCCGCTCCAACAACAGCATCAGCAGCAGTTCCAACCTCAGTTTCAACGTCCATACCAGCAGCAATCGTTTATTCCTCAACAGTACCAACAACAATTGGATTATATGTCGCAACAAAACCAATTCCAGCAAAACCAGTTTATGTCTCATCAACAACACATGAACATGAATGCTCCAGGAATGATGGTATCCAATCTAGCTCAACCTCAACAGTCAATAGGAGTTTCGGGCGTTAATTCACAAAGAAGATCAAGCCAATTACCGTCACGTCAATCGATGTCGCATCCTTCCACCCCAATGACCGTCCCTCCCACACCAGTGGTGTCCAATACTGTTGCAAATCAACCTCATGCTGGAAAGCAAGGGGCTAATCCTCAACAACAATGGAACCAAATTCAAGGTTTGACCAGCGGAAATTTGAATACTAACACCATGGCTGCTGCTGCTGCGTCTGCCATGATGGGTAGACCTGGCGTTATTTCTACACAGCAGCTTGCTGCATTACAACAATTGCAATCTACTTATGGGAACTTACAGCACAACATAAATAGACAACTAAATGAACAACATAAACCTTCAAGACTTAATGAGATGGAAATGATCAATCCACAACAACAGCAGCAGCAACCGCCACCTCAATCCCAGTCTCAGCAACCTCAGCATTCACCTCAGATAATTCAACAGCCGCATCAACAACAACAATATCCAATTGAGAATCTCCCCCCACAGCAACCACCAATGGCTCCATACCCTACGATGCCGCAACGACAATATCCAGTTCCACAATATGATTTCAATGCTGCAAATGATATCAAGAAAAATATTGCGAATATTGCGATCATCAGATTGTTTGGTTTGACGGAAAAAATATGCGTTAGAGATGATTCAGAAACTTTGGATTATTGGAAGAAAGTTATGATGGAGTTTTTTAGCGAAACTGCTGTTGCATCGTTAGCCTTGAAACATGGTAATGATGGACGCTTCTACAACTTCACCTACTCTTTGTTTGCTAGAATCATTCATACAATTGCCAAGTCGGGTATTGGATCATTCGAAATTTCTCATCATTTAATCAAAGCCAATGTTCTACCTAATGGAACAACTCATTTGGAGTGTTCAAAATTGTTAATAAGAAACTGGTATCTTGATGGGTCGTATGTGACGCTACATGGTTATGCCAAAGTCCAATTTAGTAGACGGTTAAAGATAGAAAAGATTGATATTTCGATCTACAGAACTTCTGCGGGTCTTGAAATCTCAACCATTGAAAATTTCCTTGCCAACAATGATTTAGTTGATACAGCAAACCTCAGATCTCACTTCCAGGCGTTCAAAGGCTTAAGTAGTTTTGGATTTCAAGAGAGTGTTATGAGAGTTATGCAAGTGAGCGATGTGATGACTCTGATCAAACCGTTGATGCATTTTCATTCAAATTCAAATTTTGTTTCGCCGATATCATCCCTCGATGCCTTCAACAAATCTACTTTCAATGACTTGAAGGCTCTGGAGAATATGAATATCCAGATGCAACATCACCAGCGTCAGACCTTACTGCAACAACAACAACAACAGCAGCAGCAGCAACAACAGCAAGAACAACAGCAGCAACATCAGAATCAGAATCAAAATCAACGACAATATACACATCAACAGCAACAGCGTCAGCCAACGCCATCCTCTCAAGGGCCTCTATTCCAAATGGTGCCTGTCCAACCTGCACCAATACCGACTGCTGCTGTTGCCCAGTCGCAACCAAAGAAAAGAAAGAGTGAACAAATTGGAATCGGTAAGTTGGAGTTAGCTAACTCTACGTTGAGCAAACGTAGAAATATGTCGATGATAAACCCTGGTACTGTTGGATCGAATGGAAATCCTGAGCGAAGATCTGGACATGATCTTAAATCGGCATCCATTGAACCTAAAGCTGCAAGTGGCAATCCGAAGAAAACAACTATTGATACAAATTTGATCTCTGGTCCTGGTGGTGGTAGTGGTGGTGTAAGTCCACGTACTGTTGATAATGATGCAAAGTAGACAAGTTCACCAATATTATTACTATTCCCGTTTATGTTTTTATTCACTTCACTAAGTGTGTTTCAATTAGTCCATTTCTTGTGTTTTTTTTTTGTTCTGTACTTATTATTTATTGTATGCTGTTTGTCATCTTATCCTTTACTCTTGCTTCTTTTCTTTCTACTTCCATCTGATTTTCTCCGAAATTTTGCATAGATGAAAGATTTTCAACTGTTAAGCTGTACGATTATTGAGTTGTTGGTACATAGATGTGAACCAATCTGTATTATATTAGTTACCATTGGATTTTTTTTAGCTTTTTCAACTTAATCTTGTTACGCTCCGTTATTGATTTTAATTTCGAGTAATGTTTTGTTCTTCCATGTCTGTAAATGAGAATATGAATTGATGAAATGAAGAATTGGCGTTCAACCAGCACAGATCTGAATCTGGATAACCCAAAGTTCCCGTTTGTTGAGTTGCATATTTTACGGTTTCATTCAGTTTAGTAGAACCCCTGATACTTCCTAGTGTTGGTCTAAATGGGCATAAATTTATAAGTCACGTGACTTACATCTACAAAATGAAAGATAATGGGGGAAATGAAAAAGGCTCAAAATTGGAAGAGAATAGTAAGTATAAGTAAGATGATAATTTGCTGTTGGTAAAGTGAATTCATAGAGTTTATTAACATATCAGCACCGACAATGATATATATTCTTCTTGGGGAAGGTATCTCTTCACTGGCAATTCAGATAGAGAGTGTGCAGAGGGAAGCTCAACTCCTTTGATAATTACCGGGTGCCTTCTCTAATAAATGGGAGCAACACCGTGAATATTAGAATATCTTATCTTTTTTATCAGTTTAATTTAAAAGAGTCGCGCAAGGTTTGAACTCGGGACTCTTTCAACCAAAAAAAGACATCCTTTCTTTTTTCAACAATTAATGAACGGCTGGTGACAGCACCCTCTCCTAGGAACCCCTTTCCTAGTCAATAGGGGAAGAGTGTGGTATGTTTGAATTTTGTATCTTTACGTTAAATCTTATATAGCATCCTTTTTTCCCTATTGAGACGATAGCTCTCTTAAATGGGTCA